>SSNP01000120.1:1329434-1386334 GCA_006937955.1 Pachypanchax playfairii | reverse complement strand
GGGGGGGGGGGGGGGGGGGGGGGGGGGGGGGGGGGGGGGGGGCAGATGATGTCAGAGATACAGTGCAAAATATCAGCAGCGAAACAATTTATTTGGTCTCCTCGTTAAATCTTTCAGTCTAATTTAATTGTTTTCGTTTTTACAATGAAAAAGATCTTTCAATTGGAATTTGGTCTGAAAGAGATGAAACATCAGATAATGAGTCGCGTTAGCAGCATAGCTGACGTATCAACACTGACATGTAGATATTAAATCTAAAGTTTTGTCAGAATGGATCTATTTTACACTGCAAAGTTCAGAATGAGAGGAAGGGGTCGAGGTGATCATAGTTCATTCAGTCACTCTCTCACACCCACGTTGTTCAGTAGGAAACACACACACAGAAAGGTTCAACGCAGGGAAGGGATGAGATGAGAATGTGGACGGATGACGATAGACTTTTAGTTACAAATCGTCATCTCTTAGCAACAAAAACCCACTCAGCAGGACTGACGTGTTTGTTTGTTCTCCTTTCTTCAGCTGTGAAAGTAAAAACTTATTGTCGTTTTGCGGCTGTGTCAGTTTGCTTACGGTGCAGATGCCTGCGTCTAATAACATATGAAATGTTTGTGAATAGAATTTTTTTAGAAGCCAAATAACTTTCAAATGCCAGTCCTAGGAAAAAAGATTAGGTAAAGAAATACAAAGGACAGGGAGAATAACTGAGGAGAGGAGGGAAAAACTAGGACATAAAGATGGCAGAAATGTCAGCAAGGATGGATAGAATGATTCAAAAATAAAGAAGAGGCAACAAATAGAAAGGGAGAACTCAAAAAAAGAGAAGCTGATGATCTCACGTTCAAAGTCAAGGAAAATTATTGGGCCATGCTCAAGTTCGGCGCAAGCCAGCACTTTCAGGAGGTTTCCCATGAGCCCCCTGGAACAGAGAGAGGGGAGAAGAGTGTGGGTGATTGGGTGATGAGGGGATGGGTGTCGGAGGGGTTGTGCGCACGTGTGTGTATGAGCTACAAAGGTGTGTGTGTGTGTGGTGTGTGAGGCAGAAGGTGGGAGACGGGATGAGAGTGAGCGGTTGTTGGGATGGTATGGCTGGAGTGTGACCTGGGTGAAGCATGACAACACTGACATGGAGCTTCTTCAATCCCACTCTCACACGCGTTCGTTTAATCAGAGAAATATCCCACGTTAGCTGGAGCTGATGGAAGCAGTTCATTTACATGTCAAATGTTACAGAAATATATTTAAAAATAACTACCGGTATTTCTATCAAATAAAAAAATGAGACACTAACACATAAATAATTATCTGGATCCAAACTTTTCATGTTTTTTTGTTATTTTATAATAACGTTGAACAAGATTGCTTCATTTAAGTGGCCAAATACAAAATTATCTGCAAAAAGTTAAAGCTGCAATCTGGAGTTTTTTCTCAGAGGGCGCTACTGAGGCAAAAAAAAGTGTTGCACCTTTAAGTCCCGCCCCTCTGCTTCTGTGATATGATAGCAATGATAGCCGCGTCGGCTGTAATATGTGCAAATTTGTTATGATGGTCACTTTATGGGTTACATTAATACAATTTACATGTTTATTTATTTTAATTGTTTCGGTTTCACGTGTCTTTACAGCATTATAAACAACTCGTAAACGCCGGCCTGATAGTTCTTCAGGATACGTGTGCTTGCACACTTGGTTGATTGACAGGTGTGCTATGCAGATGGCCAATGCCGGGCGACACTCAGTTAAAATTAAATGCGCCCCTACGGGAAAAAGCTACAATATATTACAGAACCGAGTCAGACTGTCACTTTTATGGAATTTTAAGAAATCCTACAAAACTCCAGATTGAAGCTTTAAGAAGAAATAAATCAGCCAATCTGTAAGGAGTGACTGTGGGGCTTCCATTAGCTTTAAGGTTCATGTAGCTCACTGAATTCAGTGTGTGACTGTGTGACATCATCAATCAGAGAGTGGGACTGAAGAGTCTGATGATGACAAACAACACCCCCATCAACACTCCTTTACACCATCAACAACTCAGCAACTCACATCTGAACGTTCCCCTCTGACCCTCACACGCTGACCTCTCGCTGCACGACTCACAAATTACACACACACACTGACACGTGCACACACACCCCTGGTGCTCACTTACTTTCAAAGTCCAGGAAAAAATGCGGACAGTTCTCTAAATCCTTGCCAAGGACCTTAATGAGGTTCCCCATGGCTGGTGACCTGAGTGGGAGGAAACAGTAAAATGCACATAGAACCTGGCAACCCGCATTAAAACACACAACACGCAGCAAGTAGAGACTCTTTACATTGTTTTTGTTGAACCCATCAGTTCTGGATTCCTTCTGTTAAAGGAGTGAAGTTCCAGTCAGAAGTGACTCTGATCACAGTTTACACCTGAAATACAGCGTTTCCAGTTTCAGAATCCAGAACTGAATTATTTAACTCACTCATCAGGAGTCGCTGGAGCTGGACTGGACTTTTAATCCTTTTATGTTACTATAGTAACCTAATAAAATCCTGCATGTACCGACTGCTCCCTTCTAATGCTTTTAATGTGCAGCAGTCTATACGTGCTTTTTATATCCTCTAGACCAGATGCCAGAGCTGAACCACTGATGCCCCGCTCATCACGTGGGACTTGATTGAGATGCTCAATCTATAATTGTCATATTGGTTTCAGTCCTGAACCACAAAAACTGCAGCCATCCAATCACATTGCAGTGATGTCACATCGCCACAACTGCAACAGTAAAGTGCATGATACTCACATCATGAGTTCTCAGGCTGCAACAGCTAAACGTATTTATCTGATTGTGTTTTTTAAATGTAGCATGAAGCTAATTTTAAATTAAAATATCATCATATTGAAGTTTGATGCAAACAGAAGCTGCTTTTTTGTTAAATAATGGGTCCAGGAAAAACTTTGTTACGTTAGTCAGAGAAACTTCTGTTGGTTCAGAACAAGCTGCTCTTAATCGATCCTGAACTTTTGCTTAAAGAGACCCTTCCATTAAAAACGGTTTTTCTGAGGTTTCTGTTGAATATTTTAGCTCCACAGGTGTTCTTACCTTCATAGTGGGTGAAAACAGGTCAACAACTTCTCTTTCAGTTTTAATCTCTCAAACTACGCAGGTGGTGATTAAACCCGAGTTCTCCCGAGTAGGCTAGTTTGTTAGCCAATCAGAGTCCAGCAAATTTGAATAATGAATATGAACGAGCTGCTGACGAAGCCTGACGGCCTCTTTAAGAAGGTTTTGCTTCTCCAAGTAGATTCATGAGTTTAAAGTGCAGTTTCATATGAACTTCAAGCTTTTAAAGCTGTTGTGAGTGCATGAGGAGAAAACCCCAGCGTGCACGGGAGAACATGCAAACTACATCAACTGGGAGTCAAACCAACAACCTTCCTGAAGCAGGAATCACTAATAAACTCCAATAAAATGTTTTTCAGCTGTTGACAAGAAATAAATCTTTTGAGCTAATTGTTACTATTTGGTTTTTAGTGCAACTCAGACCAAAACCACGAGTTAGATCCCTAAACTTTAACACTAACAAGACCAGAAGCTGTTGAATGTTAGCATTAATATTCATTATTTTGGATTTACAAGCAGGTGGTAACAGCTCTGCCTGAGTTTAAACACATAAAGCCTTTAAATAAACCTTGTCAGACAAGAACATTTAGCAGCTGTAGCCAAAGAATCAATGCAGAATCATACCAGAGCAAATATCATGCACTTTTATCTGAGTGGTTGAGATTTGATATCACTGCAATGTAATTGGATTGTTGAAATGTTGGTCCTGGGCCAGTATAAAAACTGATGGTCCAATATGGTATTTACAGATCATGTATTTGAGCATTATTTTGTAAAAACGATAACACTATTAAACATCAGGTGTTAAAATACAATAATGCACTCATATAAAACATGGAACAAGACTGTGAAATTAAAAATACCAACTAATTCATCTGTGTGGCTCTTTATGATAAATAACAATTAACCTGATCAAAAAAACAGCAGAATTTTTAAGAAATTTCTCTCAGTTTCTGCCTTTACGTATTTCTTTGCTCACTGATCTTTGGTAGCAGAAGATAAGCAGCTGGCAGGTTTTACTTCCTGTCTGTTGTCTTTATGTGCGACGTTCGCGCAACACAGTATGTTCCCCTCATGGGAGTGATTTATAGCTAGCATTAGCATGTTTACGAGATGCCACTGTCCACCACAAGAAAGAACAAGGCTCAGCCTTGTTGCAGTTACTCAGCAGGAATGGGTGTTGCAATGCAGCACTGAGGAATGGACGGATGGAGTTACACTGGCTGAAGCAGCTTCTTAAGGTTTCTCTTTGTTTAAACAACATCTTATGTGTTAATATCTACACCAGCTGGCATGTACAGGAAGACGCATTTCCCTTTAAACCACAGTCTAAACATGCAAACCACACCCACCCTCGACTTTTAGACCACCTGCTCAAAGATGCACGCTCGTCCGAAGTTATGAATATATGAATAAGAGATTCTCCTTCTCCAACCTGACGAGGTGATTGCAAAGGAGAAGTCAAGCTTAGATCAAGAGTGCAGCCGCGTGCAGAGAGATGAAAACCTCCTGACGCACGAGCGGTCCTCTGTTGGCGTGTCCACACACAGATTAGCACCCATAAAGTGCGACTGGAGCAGCATGAGGTCCATCCCGAAAGCAGAGCTCGCCTTATGGTTGCCAGGAGACTGTTGGCATGGCAATACTGTCTGCTCATCTCAGCTGAAGATCCAGACAGAAAAGGCATGTGCATTCACTGAGCTGGTTAAAAATCACTGATCTGATATCTTAGTTATCACCAAACATCTTAAATTAATTGCACTTGTAGAAAACACAAAGCACAGCATGTTGAATGTGAGGAAATGATGAGAGACAGCCTTCAGGCTCCAACCTGTCTCTCTTCTTACCCTCTTCTCCTCTGAGTGTTGTGCTTCTTCTTCCTTCTTCACCTCTTGTTTTCGTCTCCCTGGTTTATCCCCGCCTCCCGTTTTCCTCTCTTTGATGTCACTAAATGTTTTTTTCTTATATTATAGAAGTAAATCCCTCCTCGGTATCTCACTGTGGTGCCGGTTACCATTCGCCACTCCTCTGGAGATGGATAGAAACTTCTGCTTGGGCCTTTTTCTCACTCTGTCTCTCTTTGAGTGGAGCGTCCGTCCACTTCACACTTCTCTTTTTCTGATATCTATTTAAAGGTGCTGTGGTTTGCACCGTTTGCTCTGGCCTAGATGCTGTTCTTTGTTTTCCATCCGTTGCATTTATAGATGAGCCTCTGCTGGGTGAGACTGCTGAAACACAGAGCACAGCCAGCGTTTGTTTTTATGTTCCCGTCTCTTCCTGATGTGTTTCTGAAGCATCTCGCTTTGTTACTTTAAAGAGAAAACTCCTTTTCCATTCGAGTTTTCTGACGTCAGAATGGGTTCCTCAAAAATATCCCCCGCAACTTTCCTCAGTGTCTCGCTTCCCCATTTCAGCACTCAGCAGCACTCTCCCAACTCCTTTGGCTTTATCTTGTCAAAACACATCTCTGTCATGATGCAATTCACTCACTTCTGGCCCTCAGGAGCCAACAAACTGAGGGAAGAATAAAAATCACAACAACGCCGTGCAAACATATTAACATCCATAGAGTGCATTGCATAAAAGCCTTTGGAGACACAACGGGTGGATTGTTTCAGCACTCGTGCATGGCATTCTGGGAATCAGGAAGTGTGTGGTGCCCACTGGTTGTGGTTTCTCTCACATGCAAACAGACACAATGTCGCCGTCAGCGTGAAAGTGGAGCAAAGAGCTTCTCTTATGCAACTGCACAGCTCAACATACAGCTCTCATCTGTAGTCCGGCGACGGGGGGGACAAAACGAGGAGCTCCTCAAGGCCTAATAAAGACACAGATGGGTGACCACATGGGCCCGGAGGGCAAACCTGACCTGGACTGGAAGCTAAAGAGCAGAGCCAAGTCTCACTGAAAGATTCCGCTTGTTACTTCATCTGTGTGGATTTACTGAGAAAAGAAGCAGCACGAATCGCCTCTGCCAAGTTTAACCCCTGAAATCTCTGCAGTAATCTCATTTCCATTTGCTCCAACCACAAAATTAACTGAGCATCTGATCTGTAAAAGCATCTCAGAATAATGTTGTTTTTGTGGCGTCGTCCATCAGCTGCTCTCATTTTTTATTTCTCTGGTATATTCAGATTTTTTTCTTACCTTCTTTATGTGTTTTGTTTCCACTGGAACACTTCAGTGCATCAACCAGGGCTTGACAGCTCCTCGTGATGGTTACAGCATCAGCATCCAACACCTGGTAACGACGGAGGGACAGGAAGAGAAACCAACATCAGATACAACACCGTGTAAAGAAATGGTCTTTATATGGAATTTTATAATCAGCTGAGCAGCAGTAAAGAATTACACTGACAAATATGAACAAAATGAAATAAACTCAAGCTATAAAATCCATCTGTTTCACCCATGAATCACATTTTCACCCTCCTGAAGATTTATAATTATCTCCAATGCAGGTCACACCTTGAACAGGTCGCCAGTCCATCACAGAGACACACAGAGACACACATCCACAGCAAAGACACAATCATCTCTAGTTCTGTGTTTAAATCTCAGAACAAAGAAACTGCTCAAACTTTAATTTTTTTTTTTTTTTGGCAAAAAACAACAATGTTTTGGTTTTGAATCCAGATCAGAAGCTTAAAAACTTTAAAAAGTGTCTGAATTTATTTAACCTGCTACAAATTGTAAAAGTATTCAAAAGTTGTTTTTTTTTATTTTGAAAACAGAGATAGAACTTTAAAAAACTGTTAGTTTTCTCTGAGGTTATTACAAAGACAGAGTTCTATATTCCAAATTATTAGTTCCATTTCTTTATAACGAATATGATCTTTTGGTATTCTGTATTTCTCCTGATGGTTTAACATATTAGAGCTACAAAGTTCAAAGATCTCTTAGGATTGAAGTCAGCTAGAGAAGCTGTTTTGATTCACAGCTACATGCACTGAAATAATGACCAAACTGAACCAGGATATTCTTCATATTTCTGCTTTAATCTCATTAATCTCGTCTCATTACTGCACACTTCACTCAGCTCAGGCGCTGTCATTCCAGCTGCCTGGTGTAACTATTAACACGGCTGCTGCTGGACTTGCATCATAGAAATCTCATCAGGAGACAGCACAGACAGGAGGAAGGTGGGATATTTGCAGAAGAGTTGCCAGGGAAACAGCCTGCTATTCTCATGGCAACGCACACCCGGGTATGATTTGCTGTTATCAGTGCGGTGATTTGGACAAATGTACTGAAGGACTGTACTTCACTGGATGTTTGGAGTAACATTAACATTCCTACGAGTGTGTGTGTGTGTGTGTGTGTGTGTGTGGTGGGGGTGGATGTGTAAAACCACCTGAACATCACATCACCTACTTTAAAATGTCAACATATATAACATAAAGCTTTTTGTAGCTGTTGTTCAGTCGTTACTAAACTGAACTGAGAGTAGATGATTAATTTCACTCTGGACGGATGGATTAGCTACTATTTTCAGTTCTGCTAATTAGTTGAGAGCTTTTGTTTTCTGTTTACCATCTGTTCACATATTTGTACTTCCTATATTGATTTAAAGACACCATGTGGGTCCAAGATGCAGCTGCACATCTTAAATCCTTTCAGAACTCGCATCCTTAATGGTGAGACTTATTTTTAAGTGATACATATTAATGTGGAGTCTAAATCTCTTAATTATCAGAGTCTATAATGTTTTAGAAGTAAAGGTACCTCAAGTAAATGGACGGAGAATGAGATCTGACTGATACTGAGAAGTCAAAAATTACAAAAGTACATTTATACAGATGCAATGTACCTTCGATGGTTAAACCTCTGGAGCAATGGACAGAAGATCTTCAACATGACACAGAATGTTTGAGTCAAAAGAAAATGAACACTATAGGTTTAATGTTCTGCCCCCTCCATCTCCATGTACACAATCTTGGCATTTTACTGACAAGAAAACAGCAAGGCGTGACCTTTAGCCACGCCCACTGGCATCGCCCACAGGAGATGTTTTGTTTTAAGTAGACAGAGCTGCATCGTCCATCTCTAGATAGGTTGATGAGACCTTGTTGTTTCATAATAAACTAATAATGAATCTATTTCATTGTCAAAATAATTCAAGATGAAGCCACTGATAACTCTCTGTACTTCAGTACTACCAGATTTCAGACTCGTACTTCACATCTAGTGCCCAAAAATGAAAGATATAAAGTGTTCATTTACTTGACTCAAGTTAAAAATGTCTGAAATGGAACTTCTACTGGACGGGATTCATGTTTCTGTAAAGTGCCTTGAAATGACTTTCGTTATAAACTGATGTTCTCTAAATAAAAATGAATTGACTTGAATGAGAATATTTAATAATACAGAGACAAACAAATGTTTGAAGAAGATTAGAACCTACAGCGTCCACGAACAGAGTGACTCTTTACAGATCACACAGATCCACCTGTACCTGGAACACTACTGGACTCCGGGGGTCCCTTCCCCTCAGGGGCATGTCTAGAAAATCTTTGGTGGGGGGGCAGGTTGGAGCACAGATTTCAACAAATCTGGTTTTTACAAAGTTATAGACTCTTCATCATAAACTAAAATGAAATAAAAATCAGTCAATGTCAGTGGTACAATTTCATTAACCATTTTCCATTAATAATGTATTGATTGAATTTGATTGTCTCAGCTTGGGGGTTGCCAGTCTACTTTGAGGAGGGGGGTCTGTGCCTCCCTGGCCACCCCTCTGGACACACCCCTGCTTCCCTTCAGGCTCCAGCACCAAGGACAAGGTCCATTTTTAGTGACCAAGCAGGGATTATTGTTGTTGTTGTTGTTGCGTTTGGCTTTAAACCCACTTCAAGGTTACTTGAAGTGGGTTTAAACGATACTTGGCCAATAAAACTGATTCTGATTCGGATTAATGCTGCTTGACCGTCCAAATTTTAAAAAAAACAACAACGAAACCAAACTGTTCCGTTTTAATGGTGTCTGTATCCTTTTAGTTCTAAATCCAGATACAATTTCTTCTATGTATTTTTAAAGAAGACTAAACCTAATCAATGAGCTTCCAGGAAGACTTTGATATTGGCTTTGCTTTTATGAGCCCATCATGAATCAGTGTCATGTTAATCAAATATCCGACTACTCTGCCATCTCAAGAGAGCAGACCCCATCCGAGGGGTCTGGGCTACTGCAGGATCTTTAAACCTTCAGCAGCTGCTTCCTCAGCAAAACAAAAACTGATACGGAACCAGAAATGGTGGAAGAGCTGAAAACACTGAAGCAGAGGTAATCACATGGAGACATCTAACGGTTTTGTTGTGAATTCCTGAGATCAGGTTCTGATCCCGTCTCCTTCTTTCACTTGTTCCTCTCCATCTTTCTTTTCTTCGGCCGTTTCATTCATCTTCTCCCTCCACACCTGAGTGGTTTTACTCCTCTGTCCTTTACTTCATTGTTCTCAGGGTGTTCTAAAAATAGATTTTAAGTACAGGCTGTGACTGTGTCCCTCGGCTCAAATGGGAAAAAAGAATAATGGATGAACTAAACTGAGTCAACAAGTACCTCCTAAACTCATTTCATCAGCTGGTTTCAATCTTTAAACTCCTGGTGTAAATTATTGATGACTGTGGGAAGTTAGAGGTAAAAGAGGCTCGCAGTTCTTCTGAGGAGAGATGATGAGAGTAGAGGAAAGGAGGAGAGTAAATAGGAGTCTAGAATAAAATGGGACGTGGCACCGTCAGAACCAACCAGACCATCACTGAAGACTGCTGATAAAATCCTACAGCCGATTTGCCTCAGGGCCAAACACTCACACACTCTCACACTCTCACACACTCACACACACTCACACTAATGAGTGATAACTACAGCTCGCTGAGGTGAGGAGAGAAGAACAATGAAAAAGGAAAGATGCTGAAAGATGATTTAGCAGAAAGAACACAGAGATGGACACTGAAGGAAGAGTTTAACGGCTCCTCTTCCTCATCGCTGTCTCTCTGCTACACACACACACACACACACACACACACCCACACACACACACACACACACACCCACAATTGTGTTTTGTTATCACACACACACACACACACACACAAGTGTGTTTTGTTATCCTTATGGGGACCGTCCATTGACTTCCATTGATTTTAGTAACTAGATTTATACCTAACCCAAACCCTTTTCCTAACCTTAACCATTACTGATCTATAACAAACCCTAAGACTAACTAAAACTCTATTCACACCATACCTATAAACCTAACCCCTAACCCTAAAAAGGGGAGTCCCCCTCCTGGGGACCAGGCTTCGGTCCCCACAAGAACCCTCGGACCCCAGAAAGATAGTAAAAGTCAGGAAACGGGTCCCCAGGAGGTCAGAAATACAAACCCACACACACACACACACACACACACACCCACAATTGTGTTTTGTTATCACACACACACACACACACACACACACACACACACACACACACACACACACACACAAGTGTGTTTTGTTATCCTTATGGGGACCGTCCATTGACTTCCATTGATTTTAGTAACTAGATTTATACCTAACCCAAACCCTTTTCCTAACCTTAACCATTACTGATCTATAACAAACCCTAAGACTAACTAAAACTCTATTCACACCATACCTATAAACCTAACCCCTAACCCTAAAAAGGGGAGTCCCCCTCATGGGGACCAGGCTTCGGTCCCCACAAGAACCCTCGGACCCCAGAAAGATAGTAAAAGTCAGGAAACGGGTCCCCAGGAGGTCAGAAATACAAACCCACACACACACACACACACACACACACACACAATTGTGTTTTGTTATCACACACACACACACACACACACACACAAGTGTGTTTTGTTATCCTTATGGGGACCGTCCATTGACTTCCATTGATTTTAGTAACTAGATTTATACCTAACCCAAACCCTTTTCCTAACCTTAACCATTACTGATCTATAACAAACCCTAAGACTAACTAAAACTCTATTCACACCATACCTATAAACCTAACCCCTAACCCTAAAAAGGGGAGTCCCCCTCATGGGGACCAGGCTTCGGTCCCCACAAGAACCCTCGGACCCCAGAAAGATAGTAAAAGTCAGGAAACGGGTCCCCAGGAGGTCAGAAATACAAACACACACACACACACACACACACACACACACACAAGTGTGTTTTGTTATCCTTATGGGGACCGTCCATTGACTTCCATTGATTTTAGTAACTAGATTTATACCTAACCCAAACCCTTTTCCTAACCTTAACCATTACTGATCTATAACAAACCCTAAGACTAACTAAAACTCTATTCACACCATACCTATAAACCTAACCCCTAACCCTAAAAAGGGGAGTCCCCCTCATGGGGACCAGGCTTCGGTCCCCACAAGAACCCTCGGACCCCAGAAAGATAGTAAAAGTCAGGAAACGGGTCCCCAGGAGGTCAGAAATACAAACCCACACACACACACACACACACACACACACAGCAGACCAGAGCAGTGTGCTGTGCTTCATGAAAGGCCAATTGCAAATGAGCATCAGGAGTCTGAGCTACAACGCTGACGAAGAGAAGACGATGACCAAGAGATGTCATGTTGGATTTTGTCTTTCACCTCCATCAACATCATTCCTCTGTGCTTTATTTGCTCATAATCACTTACAACTGCTGACTTTAGGGTTTTAAATACTCATGTTTACTATTTTTATCTGTCTTGTTCGTCAAATAATTCAACAGAAAGAATTCTTGGTGTGTAATGGAGCGTTAAAGCTTTTTTCCTTTCTTTTTGCACCACAGAGAATAATAAAGAGGTTGTATTTAATGTAGACATTAATATTTGAACAGCCCAGTTTGGTTTTAGGGCATTGGAGAAAATGACTGCTTTATATTTTGGTTTTATTAGTGCTTCAGCTGTCAGTTGAGAGCTGAATATACAGCCATATCTTTATTGGAGACGTGGGGTGCTGCTAATTAGCTTCTATCATAGAGAATGCAGTAGGTTTTTAGGGTTCTGCATGCGCTCGCGGGGGGTGTCATGATGTGGGTGTATGTCTCCAGAAGCCCCCTGCTGTCGGGAAACAAAGACAGAAGAGACACACGTCTCCACAGGCAGCAGTTTGTTGTCCTTCATGGTATGTTTAAACATTGTTTGATATAAAAGTTGGGTTTCATGTGTGATTAAATGATTGTAACGCGTGTGCAGATGCTTTACAGATCTTGCATATGTTTCCACTGAAACTCAAACTGAATTAAGATTATTAGGATTGTGTGTGTTGCATCTAAATGCCAATCAGACAAATGAAACTAAGTCAGTTTTGCCACTTTTCCACCAACAGAACACGGTGCGGCTCGGTTCACTTTAGCCCCCTGCGGACCCTTTTCCACCGCCTTTCTCGGGTCTGAACCGCGTCATTCCGCGTCAACCCGGCCTCTTTTTTCAGACCACCTCCTCGGTGGTCCGAAGCGGCCCAAAGCGGGGCCATACGCCCACCTGTCTACTGATTGGTCCAGTAAACTGCTACCAGTGACACGACTACCTACGTAGTGGTAGCCCCTGATTGGCCCGGCTGTGTGTGGTGTTCACGTGGTGTGATATAGAAGCGCTCCCGCAAAAGGCTTTAAAAAAAACTCCCAGCAACCATACAAATATTTATTTATTTTAAAATACAATTGACTTTGGACAATGGCGACTTCCTCCACAAGAACCAAAAATCAAACCAACCAAAGTGAACCATAGACAGAGTGCAAAGTACAAAAACACACTTATATCCGCCATTGTTGTTGTTGTTTCATGCGCTGTGACGTCGCAGACAAAAACTTTTGCGCGCCACTTTTCATAGCCAGATGGGCACGCCCATATCCCCACTTACGTCCGCTTTATGTTTCCACCGCCTCAAGCAAGTTGATCCGCGCTATACTGTACCGCTCTCAAGCGCGCCGTGCCGATTTGTCGGTGGAAAAGGGGCATTTGTGACATTCGACCTCGTCTTCAGAACTGAAAATCTCTCACTATATTGTCTTAAATGTCTCATTATCTTCTTTTCTGACCTGTGACTTTGTTGCTGTTACTTCATTTTTGTCATATTTGAAATTTTTCTACCAACTTTGCCTTTTGAAATAGGATTAGTAGTTTCCACAAAAGCCACTTTAATCTCTTAAACATGTTTGCTAATGAAAAATCCAAGTGTTACAGGTAGAAAGTGCCAATTTTTATTGATACTGTCATAACTTTATATGATAAATTATAACATTATCTCAACAAACAAGGTAATTAAGGCTGATAGTCCGGTGAACTCAGTTCGATTGAGGACCAAAATTGCAACATTGTTGCTGTTTTTAGTTGGTACGGTTTGGATTCACTCTGCAGTTTATGAAACGGACCAAATAACCTTTGGAGCATGTTTCACCCCCACCTGTGGTGGCGCTGTAGAGTTTCTGCACTACTTGTTACTGCACTTCCTGGCGCTGCCGCGGGAGAGTGGAACATAAACAAACATGGAGTAGCAGCAGATTTTGGTGGTTTTGGGATCTTTTATGTTTGGTGAATGTAACAGATCAATATTCTGCAGCACTGGACTCAGAATGAGCAGATAACGAGACAGATAACTACACAAGACAGCTGCACAATATAGTCCACTTCCTGCTTTTGGTGCGGTCTCAGTGCGGTTGCGTTCACACATGCAATCGAACCACTCCAGAGTTTGTTTCAATTGAACCAAGACCCACGTTTTTAGGCGGACTAGAGTTTGATTGTTTGATCTGAATCAGAGTTCGGATGCCTGTTCACACCTCCCCAAACGAACCGGACTTTCTGTGCAAACAAACTAGAGTTCGATTCAAGTGAACTAAACAGGGCTGGTGTGAATCCTCCCTTAAAATACAATTTTCTGAATACTTGTATCAAACTTTAAAGAGTTGAGGTTGATGCTCTGTTGTCTTCTTTCCAAGCTGAAGCTGTTTCTAATGAAAAAAAAAAATTCTACCTCATTAATCTCACAATGGAGAAATTCACTTTTGCATTTAACCCATCCCGAGGGAGCAGGGGGCTGCCCGTGTCATGGCCCCCGGGAGGCAGTTTGGGGTTCAGCATCTTGCCCAAGGATGCATCGACACATGGCTGTTCGGGTCGGGGATCGAACCACCAACCTCTATAACCAGATAAAAAATCTGAAAATAATCTAATGATTTGCCATCAGGTTTTTGACTCACACTAACACATGAGAAAAAAAGCATTTATTTGTAATACAGCCTACAGTGACACAATAACACGGATCTGGATTTAACAAACTCCCATTCAACAAACATCAAATTTGAATACCGAGTCAATCAAATGTTCCTATGAGTCACTCTGGTCGACACTAGCGTGATTCACTCCTTCTGATGACTGAGCTGGTCGTTCCTTTGAGAACAATTAAGTCAACATTTACCCTTAAAAACACCTATTTTTATCTAATCTTCTTTCAGGATATACCGTCACCAGTCCACTAGCTTCCTGTCTATAAGTGGCTTTGAAGTTTCAAAGTGGCTGCTAACAAAACAGAATACATCATTTTTGTGATTTTATTTATTTTGTGTTTTTCTTTAATTCGTGCCTCATTTCTTTTACTTTGGAATCAAAACTCAGATCTGAATAATTTAATATCAAGTCAAAAAACCAGTGAGCACTGCAAACCAGGCTAACCGCTATTAGCATTACAAGTCAATGTATTTATCTACAATCTAATGCTGCTGCAACATGTTCAGTGGTTAAACAGTACAGAGTGTGACTGAATTACTGAGACAGGCAGAAGTAAAAATACAATTGCTACTTTTGCAGCTATCACAACTTTTAATACACAAGGCAGCCATATTGAATTTTGAGGATGGAGCTGGTCAGGAATATTTAACCTTCATAAATGAAACTTTGGAGATGGTTCTAGTTTAATTCCCTGATACTGAACTTAGGATTGCCGAGTACAAATAGGATGCACATTAAAGTCCCTTCGAGCTACTTTAAAACAAAAACAAAAAAACTATAAGTTAAGTAAGAGGATATACAGTATAAGTTTAAAAAACGAGTCACACCCGAGTGAAAGAGCAACATTTGGTGAAATGTATCTGCTCCTCGGGCTGATGTCATTTTGTAGACAGTTAGATTGTATGTGCATGATGAGTTTTATTATTAGAGAATTGGGACACATGCATTTCAATCTCCAGGCACCAGATCATGACCACAGTGAGGTGACCTCTGACCCCAGAATAAACTGAAGTCTATATTCAGCTCTGAGCCACGCAGCCCACCAGGGAGAAGTGGCTCATCCTTGATGGCGGTGGTGCTCCATCACACTGTGGCAGAGGAAGCAGAGTTACACTGTTCCCTGTTCCACTGGGACCACTAGAACAGCAGCACATTCAAATTGGCTTCGGTTTACATATACGAGTCTACAGTGACAATACCAAGAAAATTTATGGCACAGGATGAGAATGAATAAAAATGGCAGCAGTAAAACCCCCCGTGCAGAACTTTGAGATTTTGGCTGTTTTTCAGGTTTATTTCTGTCCAGTGAGCTATTTTTGAGTTAATGCATTTGTTGTATTTTTGTGGTTGGATGAAAAACTGGTTGTAATGATTCAAACTTAGCTACATAATGAGGAAATCTGTGTTCTTTTGTGGGCAGATAAAAAAAAATGTTTTAAACAGCGTTTGAATAAAGTCTCACATGCCTGATCAAATACAAAATAAAAGCACAGACTTCCAAGGATCCTGTTGTGTCCATGGCACAATGGCATCTCACACACACTCGTTTTTTAAAGCTTCCAGGATGTCTGACAGAATGTATTTTGAAGCCCCAAACCTTCAACTATAAGATCTGAACATCTAACTGGAACATCTCTGTCTTTCCATGAAAAACTACATAACTCAAACTTTGGACTCTCAGAAACCTCTTAAACGAATTTCATGACTTTGAGGTTATTTCTTGAACCTATTATATTAACCTGTAATATGAAACATTTTATATCTAAAAAAACGTTAAGAAACACTGATTTACAGACCTCTCAATCTGTCTGCGTTAAAATTCGGCTCGTTCCGTCAGGCCTTGAGCAGCAGCTCGTTCATATTCATTATTCGAATTTGCTGGACTCTGATTGGCTAACAAACTAGCCTATGAGAGCAAGGTATACGCGCATGGCAACAACACATGTAGTCTCTTCTGGTTTGATCAGCTTGTGCTGCAGCTTTTAGCCAGCAGCATGCTAGGTGTGGTTTCAACTGCGGGAGCTGCCGAATACTAACGAACAAAGGAGTTGTGATGTAACAAGTACTGGCCGTTCGAAATCGGGAGAACTCGGGTGTTATCACCACCTGCGTAGTTTGAGAGATAAAAACTTGAGGAGTTATTGACCTGTTTTCACACACACTATGAAGGTAAGAACACCTATGGAGCTAAAATATTCAACAGAAACCTCAGAAAAACAGTTTTTAATGTGAGGGCCTCTTTAAAGCATGTTGAGTTTCCACGTGTGCGAGATCTGTTTTCAGAACCCACAAAAACAGAAAAACAATCAAACCATGTTAACATGCAGTGAAACACACTGTAAAGAAAAAACTGAGCCTTAATCAGACTGTCAGGTTCAGTGTCTGTGTGTGCTGTATTCTCTGTGTTGGGTGAGTTAATTGTCTGCAGGAGGAGCTGCGCGGGAGCGTGAGGCAGATTGT
Source organism: Pachypanchax playfairii (assembly GCA_006937955.1). Classification (NCBI taxonomy): domain Eukaryota; kingdom Metazoa; phylum Chordata; class Actinopteri; order Cyprinodontiformes; family Aplocheilidae; genus Pachypanchax; species Pachypanchax playfairii. The sequence continues at coordinate 1,369,535 of SSNP01000120.1, read as the reverse complement.
CTACACCTGGAGGCGATCAGCGCTGATGAGGAGCAGGGCACTACTTAAGCCAGACGCGGCCGTTCATTCAGCGCCTGGTTGTTGACCTGAATGGTAGCTTCCCTTGTGCCGATCCTTGTGATTCTTCTGAGTATTTTCCGAGAACATTTCTAGTCCACGTAACCTAATCCTAGTTGGATGTTTTGTTGTGCAACTAACCTGCTCTCCTCAGGATTGTTCGCCCTGCTCCTCGTGTGTCCCGAGATCCCATCCGTGTACAGTGTCTGGTCGCCTGGAACCTGATCTGTCTCCCTCCTGCGTCTATCCACCTGGGCTCCTCCATCCTGGACTCACCCTCTCCCTGCACAGCACCGCACTGGACCTGCCCTCCTCTCACGTGCTATCACCTGCCTCCTTTCGTGAGTTCAAGACTCTCCTTGTGCAAGATTTCTCAATCAGTCTCAGTGACTTCAAGACTAACTCTCGTCTCCCTTACAGTGCTGAGAATTCCCCTGGCGCACCTGATCACCGAGCACATTCACTGCACTGTAGATATTGAACTCCACGTTGTAAATAAACCTTTCACTTTTGCACCTGAAACGCTGTCTGAGTCTGAGTCCTGCAATGTGGGTCAACAAAATCACTGAGCCCGTGACAGAACAACCAGGCCAGTCAGACCCCGCGGACTCAGCCAGACAGTTCCCGGTTGGAACTCCTGAGCTTCTCGCTCGCCACGAAACCATGCTCAACTCTCTGTGCGAGCGACAGCAATATAATCACCAGCGCCTGGAAGAGATTGCGGGCCTCCTGCAGTCAGTAAATAACCAGCTATCTGTTCTCTCCCAGCCTCCTCCACAGCAGGTCGCAGCTCCACCGGAGCCAGATCCACCGGCTCCACTGGCGTGCGCAGCCGTGCGCAACGTATCGCTGCCTAATCCAGAGGCTTATGCGGGAGAGGCAGGTAAAGGCTCTGGATTTCTGTTACAATGTTCACTGATCTTCTGTCGTTCCCCCCAGTCTTTCCCTGATGATGCTTCCAAGATCGCCCATATTATCGGCCTGCTGAGAGGACGCGCACTCCGATGGGCGGAGGCCAAGTACAGTTACTCTCTCATCCTCCGCACACCTCTGGAGGTCTTCATCAAGGATTTTGAACAAACCTTCACGTACCGAAAATCCGAGACAGAAATCACCTACCAACTCCGTCACCTACAACAAGGTAAGAAGTCAGTAGCTGACTTCGCCGTAGACTTCAGAACTTTAGCTGCCGAGTCTGGCTGGAACACGCCGGCGCTCAAAGGAGCGTTCTTAGGCGCGCTTAATAAGCCAGTTCGGGAGCAGTTATTCCATAGGGATGAACCCCAGACTGTTGAAGAACTTATTAACTTAGCCACTAAGATCGATCACAGGATGACTGGGTACCGTATGGATGAGCTTCGCGCTCGCTCGCCACTGAGGACGTCTCCGCGCACCACCGAGAGCGCAGCTGCGCTCAGAGCTGCACCGGCTGCTACCGGAGAGGAACCGATGCAGCTAGGCAACGCACGGCTCACACCCGCGGAGAGACAGAGGCGTATGGAGGCAAGAGAGTGCTTATACTGTGGAACAACAGGGCACTTCATCGCTGCTTGCCAGAAACGGTTAAACCACCTCAGTCGCCAGTAACACCGGGAGGTCTGGCGGCTTCAGGGACAAAATCCTCTCGTTTAACGTTGCCTGTGACTTTATTATTCTGCACTGACTCTTTTCAGACTCAAGCCCTCATCGATTCAGGGTGTGAACAGAACCTCCTCGACGCTGCTCTTGCTGAACAGCTCGGAGTGTCCATCCAGAAGCTGCCGGTTCCTGTCAGGGTTGCGGCCTTGGATGGCCGTTCTCTCACCGCCATCACACACCGGACCTGCGAGTTGGAGATGGTAATTTCTGGAAATCACCGAGAGAAACTGTCTTTTCTGATTTTTCCCTCTACGCAGGTTCCGGTGGTGTTAGGCTATCCATGGCTGCAGAAACATAATCCACATCTGAATTGGACGGAGGGCAAGATCGATTCGTGGAGTCTGTTATGTTTGTCTCAGTGTTTGCACTCTGCTCTGGCTCGCTCATCACTACCCCAGGCGAGAGTTTCCGAGGAGATACCTGATCTAACCCGAGTTCCACAGGAGTATCATGACCTCAGACAGGTATTTAGCAGATCCAGAGCTGTGTCACTTCCACCTCATAGGCCGTATGACTGTGCTATTGACCTGCTGCCAGGCTCCTCTCTGCCCTCCAGCAGACTCTATAACATCTCGCGCCCGGAGCGCGAAAGTATGGAAACTTATATCAAAGAGTCGCTGGAGGCAGGGATTATCCGACGTTCCACATCACCGCTTGGCGCAGGTTTCTTTTTTGTTTCCAAAAAGGATGGGTCGCTTCGACCATGTATTGATTTTCGAGGACTAAACCAAATCACCATTAAAAATAAATATCCTTTACCCCTGTTGGCATCGGCATTTGAATCTGTGCAGGGAGCAACGGTCTTCACCAAACTGGATCTCAGAAATGCCTACCATCTCGTACGGATCAAGGAAGGAGACGAGTGGAAGACGGCGTTTAAGACACCACTGGGGCATTTTGAATACCTGGTGATGCCGTTCGGGCTCACCAATGCTCCTGCCGTCTTCCAGGCTCTAATAAATGACGTGCTAAGAGACTTTTTGAACTCTTTTGTGTTTGTCTATCTAGACGACATCTTGATCTTCTCGTCATCTGAGGCTGAGCACAGGATCCATGTGCGACAGGTGCTGCAGCGGCTGCTGGAGAACAGACTGTTCGTAAAAGCTGAAAAATGCGAGTTTCATGTGTCATCCGTGAGTTTCCTGGGCTTCATCTTCGACAGGGGTCAGGTGAAGCCCGACCCAGCTAAGGTACAGGCGGTAGTGGACTGGCCCACACCCACTACGCGTAAACAACTGCAGAGTTTTTTGGGCTTCGCAAATTTCTATAGAAAGTTTATCCGCAATTATAGCCAGACAGCCGCTGCCCTAACATCCCTTACCTCCACTAAGACTCCTTTCCATTGGACTCCTGAGGCGGAGCGCGCATTTGCGCATCTAAAGGAGAAGTTCAGCAGTGCCCCCATCCTCATCCAACCGGACCCCTCGAAGCAATTCACCATGGAGGTGGACGCCTCGGACTCGGGTGTGGGTGCGGTGCTGTCCCAGGTGGGTCAGCATGATCAACGCTTGCATCCCTGCGCCTTTTTCTCGAGACGTCTATCTCCAGCTGAGAGGGGATACGACGTGGGAGACCGAGAACTGCTCGCCATTAAATTGGCGTTTGAGGAGTGGAGGCACTGGCTGGAGGGAGCAACGGATCCGGTGGTGGTATTAACCGACCACAAAAATCTGGAGTACTTGCAAGAGGCCAAACAACTAAATCCTCGTCAGTCGAGGTGGTCATTATTCTTCTCTAGATTTAACTTTTTCATTTCTTACAGACCCGGATCAAAAAACATCAAGCCTGACGCATTATCCCGTCAGTTCAACATCGAAGAAGCTCCCGAGACCCGCACCATAGTTCCCCGAGCCTGTGTGATCGGAGCAGTCCTGTGGGACATCGAGGAGGCAATAAGACGCGCACAGCTGAACGATCCGGGACCGGCCTCCCAACCACCTAACCGCAGGTATGTTCCACACGCAGTACGTTCTCGCCTGCTCCACTGGGCTCATACCGCCCGGTTCTCTGGCCATCCTGGAGTAGGGAGGATGCTGGGACTCATACGGCGGTCATTCTGGTGGCCGTCCATGTACAAAGATGTCAAGGAGTACGTCCAAGCGTGTCAGGTATGTGCGCGCAATAAGTCCTCCAACCAACATCCCCACGGGCTGCTCCAACCACTGGAGACCCCCGGCAGACCCTGGTCACATATAGCACTGGACTTTGTTACAGGGCTGCCGGTCAGTAAGGGATTTTCCGTGATTTTAACAGTTGTGGACAGATTTTCTAAAGCATGTCACCTTATTCCCTTGAAGAGACTGCCGTCAGCCATAGAGACTGCTAAGCTCCTGGTGAAACATGTGTTTCGTTTACACGGACTCCCCCAGGAGGTACTGTCGGACCGGGGTCCGCAGTTCATCGCCCAGGTCTGGAGGGAGTTTTTCGTTGCGCTCGGGGCGCGGGTGGTCCTCAGCTCCGGGTTTCATCCGCAGACAAACGGTCAGACCGAGCGGATGAACCAGGAGCTGGAGGCCGCCCTGCGCTGCGTGTGCTCCGACGACCCCTCTACCTGGAGCGACCATCTCCCCTGGGTGGAGTACGCCCATAACACTCTGGTTTCCACTGCAACTAACAAATCTCCGTTCGAAGTCTCATTAGGATACCAACCCCCACTGTTTCCATCCGAGGACCAATCACCTGCTCATCCCTCAGTTCAAGGTCACGTCCGGCGGTGTAGGCGCACCTGGGCGCAGACGGTCGCTGCGCTGGAGCGCACAAAGGAACAGAACCGGAGGGTGGCCGACCGGCGACGCATCCCTGCGCCCACCTACACCGTCGGGCAGAAGGTATGGCTATCTACCCGTGACATTTCAATCAAAAACACACAAAAGAAACTGGCTCCCCGTTTTATTGGTCCCTATGAAATCCTGTCTGTCCCTGGTCCCTCCACCGTTAAGCTCCGTCTGCCCGCATCTATGCGGATTCACCCTGTCTTCCATGTGTCTCTAGTAAAACCCGTAGTGTCTAGTCCTCTGTGTCCTCCATCCGCTCCCCCCCCTCCCGCCCGTGTTGTTGATGGACAATTGGTTTATGAAGTCGACCGACTGTTGGACGTCCGCCGACGTGGGAGAGGCCGGCAGTACCTGGTAGCCTGGAAGGGCTACGGACCGGAGGATCGGTCGTGGGTGCCGGCCTCATTTATTATGGACCCTCAGTTGATTAGGGATTTTGAGGCTTCTCGTGGCGAACCGCCAGGTGGCAGTCGTTAAGGGGGGGGTAATGTCAGGTTCAGTGTCTGTGTGTGCTGTATTCTCTGTGTTGGGTGAGTTAATTGTCTGCAGGAGGAGCTGCGCGGGAGCGTGAGGCAGATTGTCTACACCTGGAGGCGATCAGCGCTGATGAGGAGCAGGGCACTACTTTAGCCAGACGCGGCCGTTCATTCAGCGCCTGGTTGTTGACCTGAATGGTAGCTTCCCTTGTGCCGATCCTTGTGATTCTTCTGAGTATTTTCCGAGAACATTTCTAGTCCACGTAACCTAATCCTAGTTGGATGTTTTGTTGTGCAACTAACCTGCTCTCCTCAGGATTGTTCGCCCTGCTCCTCGTGTGTCCCGAGATCCCATCCGTGTACAGTGTCTGGTCGCCTGGAACCTGATCTGTCTCCCTCCTGCGTCTATCCACCTGGGCTCCTCCATCCTGGACTCACCCTCTCCCTGCACAGCACCGCACTGGACCTGCCCTCCTCTCACGTGCTATCACCTGCCTCCTTTCGTGAGTTCAAGACTCTCCTTGTGCAAGATTTCTCAATCAGTTTCAGTGACTTCAAGACTAACTCTCGTCTCCCTTACAGTGCTGAGAATTCCCCTGGCGCACCTGATCACCGAGCACATTCACTGCACTGTAGATATTGAAATCCACGTTGTAAATAAACCTTTCACTTTTGCACCTGAAACGCTGTCTGAGTCTGAGTCCTGCAATGTGGGTCAACAAGATCACTGAGCCCGTGACACAACCCACACTGGTAGAGAATTCTACCCCGGCTTTCTAAACTCTCACAGCTTTACATACTCCTATTTGGCTTTTAATGGACACACTATGAGAGAATACTGTAAATGGGAGGCAGGTAAATATTTTAGTTTATTTGGCTGTTTATTAAAGATCCACAATACCTGGAATGTCCAGAACTGTCTGTCTGGCCTGGTCCATCTGTGGTTGGTGGACTCTGCAGGTCACACTGTGATGAACAGACACATACAAGTTTAGATTTAATCAAGAGTAATACATCCAACACAACAAGCACACTAAATAAAATGACCATAAAACGCTCTTCCAGAATGAAATGAATAAAGTTAAATATGGAACATGAAGCCACACGGGCATTTTCATGGACTCTTTCTTAATCAACCCATAATTCTACCTTTTGGTGGGAGTCTGCAGAGTCGCTCTCCTTGTGATGGAGAAACATCCCGTTGACTCATCGTGTCTTTCAGCATCACCAGTTTGGATCTTGTTTCCTTGATCATCCAGAAACATTATCTCAGGCTCGGGGAACCAGCACTTGGCCTGGCACTGCACGGTAACTCCATCACCAGCATCAGGAACAAACATGAGCTTTGGCTCAGACACAGAACCTGCAACAATAACAGCTACAGTAAACCTGTTTATTTGTTTATCACTGTTAAGATTGAAACAACAAAAGAGCTTTAACAACAACAAAGACCCTTTTAGGATGATTATTATCTTCCCTCCTGTAAAGGGAGGTGCAATAATGAGTTTTCTAACTGGACGCACCTATAATAAGATCTACGGTTGATGCGACGTGAAAGTGCCTCCCTCTCCGGATTACACACTGATATCTGCCGGCATCAGAGAGCCGCAGGTTGTAGATAATCTGAGACATGTTGCCATCTTTCATTTCGTGTTGGGTAAAGCTTGTCCTGTAGTGAAAGTCTTTATTCTTCTCCTCCAGGGTCTCATGGCCATTTCTCGACAGGAGTGTGATGTTTGGAGACAGGTCCTTCTTGGACCACTCCACTGTGGGGGGGTTGTCTTCAGGAGTGATGACGCAGGGGAGGATGACTGTTTCTCCCTGATAGGCAGTTACGTTCACAGCTACATCTGCTGAGGCTGCAACAGAAAAACACACAAAAAGCAAAAACACAGTGAAAAGTATCTTATATTAAATTGTTTGAAACAATTTCAACAACATAGATACTAAAGTTTGAAAAAAACTTTTATTCTTTAGGAAACTTTAATCACACATTCATTTTCAACTCAGAGTTGTGATATTTTACCATTTCAAATATACCGCACCCTGGCTAAACGAGCCATCTAGTTCCCAGGTGGTATGTGACATCATCAGTTGAACCACATGAACATCCTTCCTTTGTTTTCACTGTTTGTTGTTTTATCCAAAGAAGCAGGTCGTGCAATTTGCTACATGTAGCTAATTAGCAATAATTCATAGTGCAAAGTGTTTTTACTGATACAGTGGACAACACTTACAGCATGCACAACACATTTATATGCACAAAACTGCTGGGCACTGAGGTTGTGCATATAACTGTCCTCCACAGTAATTAAAGCTGATATCCCTGATTTTAAATTGCCTAGCTTAGACGGTCAACAAAGTCACAGAACTCTCAGCCCCTCCCGTCGGGTAGAATTCCTAAGCCACGCCCCCCCCCCAGGTTTGGAAAGACGTGTAGCCCCAGCAGACGACCGAGTGCAGAACACTGGTCTGTTCATTCAAGTACCGTAACATGGTGGAATCACTGGTAAGTGAAAACAATATAACAACAAACAACTGATATTAATTGTTACTTTGTCCTGAACCTGACGCGGAACCAGCCGGCGGCTGTTTCTCCTGCTGTGACATGGTAGAGCGGCGAACACTCCCAGCAGTGGTGTGCTGCGGTAATATGTCTCAGTTTTTAGGGAGCACAGAAGCCAAATAAATGCGGAAGTCTGTATGGCTGGAGAGACTGTCCAATCATTCCTTTTGGACCGAACCATTTGATTGGTTGATGTTTTGAGACAAATACGGGAGAACCACTTTTTTTTTCGTTTTTTTTTTTAATCTTCACAACATATTTTTCTCCATGCTGTGTTAAAACATTTTTAATTGGCATGAAAAAAAATATATGTTAAGCTAATTTGTTATGCAAATTAAGTATAGCAGCTTTAAAGCCAGTGTTTGGAATGAAGCTGTTTAAAGTAACAGTCCTACACAACATGGTTGGATTTTCAGTAACAGAATAATATAATTAATTACAATTTCCAGGGTTACAACACTGTTATCATTAGTGAAAGTAAAATGCAGTGCGTTATGAATTGGTAAAATAAACTACGTAATGTAGCTACACACACACATTTTCACACAAATGCCTGATTGCCACACTTCCAAGATGAATGTATTTGGTTTAAAACCTAAATATATTAAAACGTGGTATATGGAACATTTTCATTAAAACACATATTTTTAATAAAATAATACCTCCACTGGGTGTTTAGAGGGGTGTAGAATGAAAATACAGCATTTCCTTGAAAAATTATATTGGAAGTAAAATATTATAAAATATTAATTTTGAAGGGCACAACGTTGGCATTTTGTTTACATCTACCAGCCAATAGCTGGCAGAGCGGCGGGCACCATTTTGGGTTGCCTAATACCGTAAATAATCCAGAACAGCAGGTCAAGCAGCTGGAAGCACTGGAGACATGTGGTGATTTTTTACCTTATTTGCTTGCCATAGGGGGTTTCCCATGTGATGAACAAGTTCTTTGTGGAAACGTTTTTTATTAGCAGCTAGCTAACACGTATCTGCAGCATGTTGCTGTACGCTTCAGACCACTTTTTGGACTGGAAGACACACCACAGAGGATTTTATTGCTTTTTTATTTTATTGGATAAGTGGGGCGTGCAGGATGGTGTGTGAGGAGGACAGAGGATCTTAAGAGGGACTGCAGGAAGTTTTGGAACCGCGGGGCAACTATGAACTCTTTGCCACGGACTGAATCGATGACTGAGCTACAAACAGGTAGGAGCTGCTTTTATCAGAGTCAGTGTGGGATCAGCGGGGCTGGAGAGCATGATTAGTGAGCTGAACTCATGATATTTTATTGTCCTGCTCGGATCGGGGATCAGAGTGGGTTTGGTGAGGAATATTCGGCTTGAGCATCGGAGCAAGGAAGCGAGCGAGAGCGCGGTGGGGGGGGGGTAACCAAGCCTGGCACCCAGATGGCTGAAGGCTTTGTGTGTTATTAAGTTCCAAGTTCCATATCCCACCTTTAATATAGGAATAAAACAGAAGTTAAAAATGAAACTGTAATTTAAGCCCCACCCCCTCCATGCAGCAAATTAGAGTTTTTCCAGTCTAAATATTTGAAACAAACTATAGATATTTTCTCCAGGTTTTGAGTCATGCTGACTGATTCACATACTTCTTACTATGTTGCTGTTCAGAGATTCATTTGATGTGTTTTTCATTTTGATCCTTCCTGTTTCACTGTGTGGAAACATTTTCTTTCTATCGAGAGTTCTTGCCTCTCTAATGTTCACCACTGAGTCATATCTCTTGTTATAGTGTTATAAATGAATCATAGTGATGTAACAGCTTGATCTCCTGGTAAATTAATGTGTTTAATTTCTGGTGTTCACCCCCCAAAGAAAATCCTCATGACCCTCCACTAAGTGAAAAAAACTCAAAGTTTAGCTGAGTCAGATCTCTTAAAGAAACCCGGACATGTTGAACTGCTTCCCTAAATTACGCAACAAGAAGATTTCCGTAATTTTTAGAATCCCCCCCATCCTACAGCTATTTGTGTTACTTCCTGATTATTTTAAATAAAGGCCTTCAAGGTTCGGCTTTTCTTTTTAACAGCTGAAAGCAAATGGATTTCTAGAAATTAATTATGTCAAGTGGAAATTCATTCCGTTTTATGGCTTTAACCCTGTTCAGCTGTGTTTTGCTACATGTATTCTAGGACATTTTGCACATACGTCACCACATTAGACTTTAATGTCACTTTATAGACCACCACCCGCTGATAGTGTGTTCGAGAAGATTTTATTATTCGTTGCCTACATGAAGAGCGCTGCTTATTTCGTAATCACACATCCGTTTTTATCAAAGTGGTTATTCGGTAAAGAAAAGTTTAAAGCACATTCGACAAATAATTGTTTCCAAAAAGTAAACGAAAACATACTTTCTCAAATTAAAAGCACATTTTAAATAATGAATTTTAGAGCGTTTTTCCAAGTAAAAAAAAAAACGTCCGTCGTGAGGCCCGGCATTCCTTTTCTTTTACGGTCTAACAGTCTATCGAAAACTGGGTTTAATCCGCCTGGATGTTTCAAAAAGGGGATTATTTCAGATTAATTTATTATTTACACCCTAAAATTATCGCATATTATTTGCGGGGGTTGCATCTCAGGGTCTGATTCATGAGCCGGAGCCGCTTTAACTCGGTGAAAACACTTTCTCAAGTTCTTAAAAAACATCTGAAAGGTACGGTACAGGAGGAAAATGTTCTCCAAACCGAATATATTCAGTCGGTCCAAACGGATTTGTTCATAAACAGAATCTTACCTGAACCGCAGGCGACGGCAGCGACGAGCAGGAAGCACGCGCCGCTACACACCGAAAAACGACAAAAAACCATTTGCAAATCTGAAAATAAAACCAAAAAAATTAAACAAATTAAAATAAAAAACCGACGAACGGTCAGAGGCGCTTGTGGACGTCTGACATCCCGCTTGAGCCGGCCGAAGCTGGTTTCGGTTCGAAAGTCATGGTCACGTGATCCGCCAATGACAAATTATTATTTATAGAGAAAGAAGAAGAACGTGATGAAGTCATGACTATGGCGTTAGACTTTAATTTGAAATCAAGTTTATGGTGCGTTTAAGCCCGAATTAAAAGGGGGATTTTCTTGATTGAATGAAACATGTAATATAAACATGTGGAGTGAGGATTTAGGAGAGGAAATAGATTTGTTATGCCCAGTTCATCTTTTATTTTGCAAATCCCAACTTTCTATCTGACATTTCAGTTTTACTTCCGGTTTGTGTTTTTATACATCTTGATTCAAACTGACTTTTCAATAATATGGAGAAGAAAAATTGAGAGGCACCCAAAATGAGAGGCTTTTGTTTTGAGTGGTGTTTTTAACATTTTTTTCTTCACACAGCAGTGAAGCTGAGTGTGATCTCATTCAGTGCAACAAACCCAATTCTCAGGCCTACACCCAACCTCCAGATAAAAAGAAGAGATGAAAAAAGAATCCAAACTGCACCAGTGTAATAAGTTGTTTCCAGTAGGATCTACCCCCTATTGTGTCCTCTTGCTCACTGAGTGAATAGCTACGTTTACATGGGCACATTTAATCGGAATAAACGCCCAATCGGATAAAAAAGACGTCATGTAAACATGTCAATCAGAATGTTTTGAGCCGATGCAGCCTGATCCGAAAGAAATTTACTTCCGATCGAGAGGGGGGGTTTTGTCCGATCTTCATTCGGATAGACGTGCATGTATACTCTCATTTGGAAAGAAAGGGTGAAAAAAGCCCACTGCGCATGCGTACAACTTCAGCGTGACGTCTTTCCGCTTTCGCAGACCCAAGTAGAAAACATGGCGGGAAGTAAACAGAAGTGGTCTGCTGGTGCAGTCATCCTGTCATCCTGCTCTCCTCTCCTGTGGCGGAGGAGCAGTAGCAATATGTATTCAGCCGCTAGCTTGGTTAATGCGACCAGTAAAAACCCAAACATAAAGGTAATCACCCGCAGAAGGTCCATATTGGGGATAACGTGAGTCAGCTCGAGCACACGATGGGGCGGGAAAGACGTGCAGAAAGGACAGAGTTTGTTTACTTTTTTTTCTTCCCCCGGAAAGACAACTCGCTGTGCGCATGCTCAACTCATTTAACCTGATTGAGTGCTTGGTGCATGTGTACTCATGGCATGATCAGATCATTTCAGTTAGTGTCCATGTAAACAGGGATTTGGGAATTCTGATCGACCAAGATTTTAATCAGATTGGGGAAATTTGGCGCATGTAAACGTAGCTAATGAGTCACTGGTTATTATTTTAAGGCTCTCACTAGGAAGACAAGAGTTTTTCCCCACGGAAACTCAAAAATGCTTCAAGTACATATTCCAACTGACTCTCAGATCTAAAGAAACTTGAATGCAGCTGTCTGAGGGGAACCCACTTCTTTTGTCCTTCTCACTGTTAAGCTCCTGGGTCACAGAAAGTAGTTCCCAGTCTGAATAAAGCAGATACCATTCTATCGCCAATAATTTGCAGCCTATTTGTATTGGCCACCAGAGGGCGGTGCGGAGCGAAAATGACTTTTTTTGGATGCAAATTGCATCCCCTGCCTTGTACGCTGCCTCTGTTTTTTACCCTAACCTTAAGAACGGAGGCAATGTACAAGGCAGGGGATGCAATTTTTATCCAAAAAAAGCTGTTTTCGCTCTGCACTGCCCTCCGGTGGCCAGCACGAATAGGCTGCACATTATTAGCGATTAGAATGGTAGATGCGTACCTTCTAACCTACTAGTAGGTAGAGGAGGCACAGTCTGAAGGCATTCAATGGGTGTGATCACCGCTGATAATAGAGCATTGAATTAGCCTGACCAATCAGATCCTCCTGCATTATGTTCAAATACAGAAGGGTCTGACACCGGAGCCGCACCCGATCATTTCCGCGTCAAATTTTAGGACGGACCAATTACATATCACCTTTGTTGTGCGTCATCCTGAAAACACGGAACTAGCGTTTTCCACCCAGAGCACAACATTCAACATGGCGGACTCGGCTGTGGATGAAGTGTTTACTTCTGTGTNCAGATCTAAAGAAACTTGAATGCAGCTGTCTGAGGGGAACCCACTTCTTTTGTCCTTCTCACTGTTAAGCTCCTGGGTCACAGAAAGTAGTTCCCAGTCTGAATAAAGCAGATACCATTCTATCGCCAATAATTTGCAGCCTATTTGTATTGGCCACCAGAGGGCGGTGCGGAGCGAAAATGACTTTTTTTGGATGCAATTTTTATCCAAAAAAAGCTGTTTTCGCTCTGCACTGCCCTCCGGTGGCCAGCACGAATAGGCTGCACATTATTAGCGATTAGAATGGTAGATGCGTACCTTCTAACCTACTAGTAGGTAGAGGAGGCACAGTCTGAAGGCATTCAATGGGTGTGATCACCGCTGATAATAGAGCATTGAATTAGCCTGACCAATCAGATCCTCCTGCATTATGTTCAAATACAGAAGGGTCTGACACCGGAGCCGCACCCGATCATTTCCGCGTCAAATTTTAGGACGGACCAATTACATATCACCTTTGTTGTGCGTCATCCTGAAAACACGGAACTAGCGTTTTCCACCCAGAGCACAACATTCAACATGGCGGACTCGGCTGTGGATGAAGTGTTTACTTCTGTGTTTGCTTGGGACGGTCAAATACCTGAACCGAGTGTGCATTAACACCTCGTATTCACAAGTTTTTGACACAAAAGCGACAACTGTCATTAATATTCGTCTTTTCTCCTCCATTAAACATGGATCTGTAGCTACCATTACGGCTCCGCTCGCTAAACCTTTTGTTTTCGTTCCGCCTCGTGTCTATCCGCTTTAGCGTCACATATGTTGCGTCACTTCCGGATTTCCGTGATTGGTTCTCTCTCAACTGGCTAAGCCCGCCTTCGAAATTGAGAGACAGCAGTTCAGCTCCAGGCCCTCACGTCTTTGTAAAGTAATCTGTCAAAGACTTGGGCCTGGTTGATCGGGTAAGCATTGAATGGGTTGATAACATTCGAAGCAGGTGAAATAATACAACAGGGATCAGGAAGAGATTCATTCCAAACTTTCTCTGTTGGTTACAAATAGCTGCATGTGCACCCGTGGGCTGCACACACCAAAAACCTGTGTGAGGTGAATTGGCAAATCTAAATGGTCCCTAGGTGAGAGTGTGTTGTTTGTTTGTGGCCCTGTGATGGACTGACAACTTGTCCAGAATGTAACCCCCCACCCAATGACAGCTGTGGGCAGATAATGACTCACGGACTGAACTGAGTATGTCTCCTTCTCTCTTTCAGTTACTTTTAGGAAAATATGTTGCCAAAATGTAGCCTAAATGTCAAGAGGCAGCTGTGGGAGACACTGGGAGGTCCAAACCCCCCTAGTCTTAAGAAAACACAGGAGCTCTGAATGTTGGCTGTGAGAATTCTTCAAACTGACCAGGAAACTTCCCTCCATATGAGACTTGTGTGTGTTTTACATAGTGTACAAAGAAGCTATAAATAACATAAAAAGAAAAAATTAACATTTACATCAGATCTATAAAGTTTACTGAAAACTAAAGAGAAACTATTTAACTTGAAATAAAATCAGATTTATTTATGTAGCACATTTAAAACAGCAACTGCTGATCATTGTCTGAACAGCGCTAATGTGGGAGGAAGACTGTTCCATAGGGTTAGGGTCTGCTACTGAACAGGCTCCCCTGTCAGATTTGTTCATTGTTTTATTCAAATCTTCAAATACTAACCCTCTGAACAGTGTTCTGGGAGGGAGGGCGGGCTCATTTTTGCTGGGGCCTCTCAGGGAGAGGTGTTTTTCTGGCTGCGCTCCCATGCGCTGAGCCGCTGACATATTTATTCCCAGATGCGAGTTCAGATGCTGCTGCTCTCTCCTCTCACCATGAAGTGGATTTTTTTTCCCTCTGTTCTCTTGTATTTTTTGCTGCATCACAGCAGCAATTATTAAAAGGGAAACTTGTTGTTTGTCAGTTTTTGAAGGAACTGTTCAGATGCATACTGTCACAAGCTCAGGAGGTTTTTGTGAGCCACATGCTGGACTCAACACAGAAACAACCGTCTCTGGTCCAAAAGTGACAAGGTTTATTTAAAAGTTGCTATATACAAAGTGGAAAGGTGCTCGGTGAGATGGTGCGCCCAGGGAAAGTCCAGAAACTGCAAGGAACAGACTGGTTAACGGGGTGCGTCTCATGAGGCTCCAAACTGCAGAGGAGAGTAGGATTAGTACTGGTTCCAATTGTCAGAGTATGAGAGAATGTAGGAGGCAGAGAAAACAGGGACTCACAAGAAGCTGGTGGTAATGGTGCTTGGAGGGAGGGCAGGTCCAGTGCGGTGCTGTGCAGGGAGATGTGAATCCACGGTCGGGTGAGTGCGCTGGAGGGGGACAGACTGAGACGGGGATCAGACTCCAGGAACAGTCTCAGAAACACACGAAGCAGGCGGCGGTAAAGTCCTGGAGAAAACGGGGTTATTTACAACAGGGAAAAAATACAAACTCAAAATGCTCAAGGAACATCACAAGGAGAGTTGGCCCTCAGATGTTACCATGAAGATCAACAACCAGGCAGTGAATGAGTGTCAGCCACTGGCTTATGCTGCCTGCCTCCAATCAGTCCTGATCCCCGTCAGGTGTAGCTCGTCAGCTGCCTCAGCTCTCCAGCGCAGATCCTCTCTCTGTAAAGAGACCTCTCACCCGACACAAAAAAAACACAGCACAGACACCGAACCTGACACATACAGTCTGACTCGTGTCCTGATCATACAACCTGTGGTCAGACATGATAATGGAGTTTGGACTCTTGAGAAAACTTACAAAACCAGGATTGAAACCAAAACTTCAGGTGTTTTTTTAAAGGTGTGATGACATCACTGTTTAAACTGGCGTAAAGCTATTTCATGTAGTAGATATGCCCGCATATGTCAACTCACAAAAGAATTTGATTAAAAAACTAACAGGGCGGGGGTGTACGGGCAGGTCAGAATCCTCTTCTCAGCAACACGGTTCCTTTCGTTAATGATTTGTGGGTCTCCCTGGCTGACTTCGCTCTGATTGGCTACAACCATTGCCCGCAGCAAGCCTTTCTTCTCGGCTCCGTCAACAGTCCAGTAACATGGCGAGTGGACGTTTACAACCATATATGTTAGAGCCTGAAACGTCTTCTGAGGAAGACGGAGGGGTGAACACATAAAACTCAACTAATCACATGAGCGAATAAACAGTGCTGTCAGATGTTATCAATGAAAATAGATTCACAATATGGTATGATAAACCTGTTGCTCACGGACATTGTTGCTAGAGCGGCTATCACATGCTAGCATCATGAACTCTTCAGATCACGAACAAACGTTTATCAGGCAAGGCAGCATTTTATTAAATAAATAAACTTACGGGTATTGACGATGTGGTCGCCTCCTTCAGGGTTGGTAAAGAATTTTTAATTAAAATCAGTTTCTTTGACAATCCCAACTTGAATTCACCCAAGTTATGGAAGCAGTCCTCCGTGAAGTGAGCTGAACATATTTTCTAATTGAGGTTATAACTGCGTGGCACTTCTCCATAAATGAACTTCAGCCACTCTTCTCTAGTTTTTTCATCCTTCGGGAGTGAGTGGAAACTTCCAGCATGGGTTGAGCATCCTTGGATACAACAGGTCCCCGTTTGCGTAGTCATCTCTTCTCAAGAGCAGCAGCACAAGCTAGCGCAACGCAGCTACCGGTGTATGGGCTGGGGGTGGGGGGTTGGACTGTTTACTTCACTGTGCACTTTTATTGGACGCTATGAAATACGTAGGATGAAATGCCACGTAGGAAAAAATGGTGCTTTCCGATTCAACCATTTTTTAAATATGAAACAAAGCGGACCGCCCACAAACGGGAACTTTGATACTCGCTTTGGACGTTCACACGCCCTCATCAGTGCACAACACATCATGATATACCCCAAAAACCTCAAAAAAGTGCATTTTGATGTCATAACCCCTTTAAAGGATATGGGGTCTCATTTATAAAACATTGCATAGAAACCCTACTAAAAGTGTTAGGGTTAGGTGTGGTGGGTCTTTTGGGTACTGCTATATAATAAATAAAGATGTTTAGATAAATAACCTGCAGACTCACTAAGTTTGTTTTTCCTCTTAGGCTACAGGCATCATGATGTGGTAACAAGTCAAAGGTTGAAGGACTAGAAAGACTTTGTCTTTAAAGTGACCGTGGATGCCTTTTAGATTAGATTCAATGTTATTGACAACATAGTTTAATAGAGTGAGTTTAACAGATATCATAACTCTCAACTCGCTGTTATTGTTTTATTTTAGAAAAATAAAATGTCATTTTAAGTACTCATTTTTCACCCTTTATTCCTAATTTGAGTTGTGGGACATAATTGCCCCTTTTCCACCGACTAATCGGCACGGCGCGCTTGAGAGTGGTACAGTATAGCGCGGATCAACTCGCTTGAGGCGGTGGAAACATAAAGCGGACGTAAGTGGGAATATGGGCGTGCCCATCTGGCTATGAAAAGTGGCGCGCAAAAGTCTTTGTCCGCGACGTCACAGCGCGTGAAACAACAACAACAATGGCGGATATACGTGTGTTTTTGTACTTTGCACTCTGTCTTTGGTTCATTTTGGTTGGTTTGATTTTTGGTTCTTGTGGAGGAAGTCGCCGTTGTCCAAAGTCAATTGTATTTTAAAATAAAATATTTGTATGGTTGCTGGGAGTTTATTTTAAAGCCTTTTGCGGGAGCGCTTCTATATCACACCACGTGAACACACACACAGCCGGGCCAATCAGGGGCTACCATTACGTAGGTAGTCGTGTCACTGGTAGCAGTTTACTGGACCAATCAGTAGACAGGTGGGCATGTGGGCCCGCTTGGGCCGCTTCGGACCACCGAGGAGGAGGTCTGAAAAAAGAGGCCGGGTTGGTGCGGAATGACGAGGTTAAGACCCGAGAAAGGTGGTGGAAAAGGGTCCGCAGGGGGCTAAAGTGAACCGAGCCGCACCGTGTTCTGTCGGTGGAAAAGCGGCAAATGTGGCACATTCTTGAGAGTTGGGACAAAACAGGTTTTAAAAATCATTTTTTTAAACTGCACATTATATAAATTAGATTTAAATATTTCTGTTGAGAAAAGTCTTAGCTATTTAATCCTATAAAGGTACCGGTTCTAAATAGAAATAATTTTTGATAAATAAACATGTTTCTCTTTCAGTTTAAAGTGTACAATTTCAGTTCTTCCAGTCTGATGAGAATCTAAAAGTCTGAGGTATGTTGTAATAGGATTTAGTTACTCTGATATGTGATAAAAATACAAGTCAGTGTTTCCTAACGTTTTTTAGATATAAAATGTTTCATATTACAGGTTAATACTTAAGAAATAACCACAAAATCCTGAAATTTGTATGAAATGGCCTCTTTAATATTTAGGAAACTGTTTTAATGTTATTACAGCTAAATCAGTGGGATTACAGCTAAATCAGTGGGATTACAGCTAAACCAGTGGGATTACAGCTAAATCAGTGGGATTACAGCTAAATCAGTGGGATTACAGCTAAACCAGTCATCTCAAACTCAGAGTCCAGCTGATTTTGGTTGAGTGGTTCATTTAGCAGCTACTGTTCAGATAAACCTGCCAGGACATCGTAGCGGTTACTTGGCATGGCGTGTCTACGTGAGGGGGAGTGAGGAGAACCAGAAAAACTCACAGAACTAAGACGACTTGTTTCCGTTAAAGTGTGATTTGAAGGAAAGTGAGACAACGACGGTTCATCAACTGACAAACAATCACGAACGCTTCCAGATTTTCCTTCTCTTTTCCCAGAATCGGACACCCGATTTTGTTTTGGAGCAGCTGGTTTGGAAACTTTTGTCTTTGCTGGATGGTTTACGTGCTTCGTGTCACTGAGTGAGGAGTGGTCGGTATGTTGGTCATATGCTGGAGAAGGACGGAGTTTGGATTTCATGTTGCTCAACTCAGCAGTCAGTTTGTGGATTTTCTTTTCTTCAGGCTGATTCCCACATGGTGCTCTGTGTTCAGTCCACTGTCGTAGCCAAAACAATGTCCATGACCAAGCTGTGAATCCAGAAAATTTGAAAAAACAGTCAACATTTACTTTTTAAAACAGCAGAATGTTACAGTACACATTTATGTAATGCTTGGCAGGTATGTCATTTAAAGCTGCTATCCACGATTTCGAATAGCCTAGCTTTGACTGTAAACAAAGTCACAGAACTCTCAGCCCCTCCCGTCGGGTAGAATTCCTAAGCCACGCCCCTCCCAGGTTTGGAAATACGTGTAACCCCAGAAGACGACCGAGTGCAAGACACTGGTCCGCATTTCATTCAAGAACCGTAACATGGCGGAATCACCGGTAAGTGAAAACAATATAACAGCAAACAATTGACATTAATTGTTACTTTATCCTGAACCTGACGCGGAACCAGCTGGCAGCTGTTTCTCCAGCTGTGACATGGTAGAGCGGTGAACACTCCCAGCAGTGGTGTGCTGCAGTAATATGTCTCAGTTTTTTAGGAGCACAGAAGCCAAATAAATGCGGAAGTCCGTATGACTGGAGAGACTGTCCAATCATTCCTTCCAGACCGAACCATTTGATTGGTTGATGTTTTGAGACAAATACGGGAGAACCACTTTTTTTGTTGTTTTTTAATCTTCACAACATATTTTTCTCCATGCTGTGTTAAAATGTTTTTAATGGGCATGAAAAAAAATATGTTAAGCTAATTTGTTATGCAAATTAAGTATAGCAGCTTTAAAGCCAGTGTTTGGAATGAAGCTGTTTAAAGTAACAGTCCTACACAAAATGACAGAAACTAATTAACTAAAGCCTTTAAAGCTGTAGGGATGTGAAGATGAACCAATCTGTAGATTCATGAACAAGTGTCCTACAACTAAATCATTGGTGCAGCTGTGTGTTCATGTGGTTTTGGAATTAAAACTGGAATCTGATCATTTCATCTTTATACAAAGAAAAAAGAGGTCAGTTTAATTATTAGAGGAAAAGTCTGGAGGCAGGTTATTTACTTTAAAATAGAAAAAGTGAAAGGAAGTAGTTCATTCTCCTCTGCTACAGGCCGACTGAGTTAGACCCATTAGAGATCTACATACAGTGGGGCAAAAAAGTATTTAGTCAGCCACCAATTGTGTAAGTTCTCCCACTTAAAAAGATCAGAGAGGCCTGTAATTTTCATCATAGGTATACCTCAACTATGAGAGACAAAATGAGGAAAAAAAATCCAGAAAATCACATTGTCTGATTTTTAAAGAATTTATTTGCAAATTATGGTGGAAAATAAGTATTTGGTCACCTACAAACAAGTAAGATTTCTGGCTTTCACAGACCTGTAACTTCTTTAAGAGGCTCCTCGGTCCTCCACTCGTTACCTGTATTAATGGCACCTGTGTGAACTCGTTATCAGTATAAAAGACACCTGTCCACAACCTCAAACAGTCACGCTCCAAACTCCACTATGGCCAAGACCAAAGAGCTGTCAAAGGACACCAGAAACAAAATTGTAGACCTTCACCAGGCTGGGAAGACTGAATCTGCAATAGGTAAGCAGCTTGGTGTGAAGAAATCAACTGTGGGAGCAATTATTAGAAAATGGAAGACATACAAGACCACTGATAATCTCCCTTGATCTGGGGCTCCATGCAAGATCTCACCCCGTGGGGTCAAAATGATCACAAGAACGGTGAGCAAAAATCCCAGAACCACACGGAGGGACCTAGTGAATGACCTGCAGAGAGCTGGGACCAAAGTAACAAAGGCTACCATCAGTAACACACTACGCCACCAGGGACTCAAATCCTGCAGTGCCAGACGTGTACCCCTGCTGAAGCCAGGACACGTCCAGGCCCGTCTGCGGTTTGCTAGAGAGCATTTGGATGATCCAGAAGAGGATTGGGAGAACATCATATGGTCAGATGAAACCAAAATAGAACTTTTTGGTAGAAACTCAACTTGTCGTGTTTGGAGGGGAAAGAATGCTGAGTTGGATCCAAAGAACACCATACCTACTGTAAAGCATGGGGGTGGAAACATCATGCTTTGGGGCTGTTTTTCTGCAAGGGGACCAGGACGACTGATCCGTGTAAAGGAAAGAATGAATGGGGCCATGTATCGTAAGATTTTGAGTGAAAACCTCCTTCCATCAGCAAGGGCATTGAAAATGAGACGTGGCTGGGTCTTTCAGCATGACAATGATCCCAAACACACGGCCCGGGCAACGAAGGAGTGGCTTCGTAAAAAGCCTTTCAAGGTCCTGGAGTGGCCTAGCCAGTCTCCAGATCTCAACCCCATAGAAAATCTCTGGAGGGAGTTGAAAGTCCGTGTTGCCCAGCGTCAGCCCCAAAACATCACTGCTCTAGAGGAGATCTGCATGGAGGAATGGGCCAAAATACCAGCAACAGTGTGTGAAAACCTTGTGAAGACTTACAGAAAACGTTTGACCTCTGTCGTTGCCAACAAAGGCTATATAACAAAGTATTGAGATTAACTTTTGTTATTGACCAAATACTTATTTTCCACCATAATTTGCAAATAAATTCTTTAAAAATCAGACAATGTGATTTTCTGGATTTTTTTTCCTCATTTTGTCTCTCATAGTTGAGGTATACCTATGATGAAAATTACAGGCCTCTCTGATCTTTTTAAGTGGGAGAACTTACACAATTGGTGGCTGACTAAATACTTTTTTGCCCCACTGTATATGGACTTCTTCGCCGATGACTCCAACGTGCTTCTGTTTGAGATGCTGCTCTGCTATTAGCAATTAGCTCCCATTGACTGTTGAATAAAAGTTATGTGAAAACAAAAGTTGCTCAACTTGCAACCTACACAACGAATCCATGACGAAATTCATTGCCAACGCATTACATCGATTTTTATCGATTTTATCGATTCGTTGTTGCAGCCCTAGCTAATTCACAACCTTGATTATGCAAGTAACCAATAGAATTGGTAATAGAATTTGTCTGCTGGGTAAACGGAATAGTTCTGCATTCAGGTAAGTATGGTCGCTATATGGTCCAGATGGTTGAGAACAATTTTTACCAGATTTTCCCTCTCAAAATTGCCCCTTGACTTATAAATGTCATCTTTATTTCACACACGATATCTTGGCTGTGGGGCTAGGGTCCAGCAGAAAGATGAACCGTCACCCCAGTCTGAGTTAAAGAATGTTCTGGAGCAGGTTTTCATCCAGGATGCCTCTTTACATTGCTGCAGTCATTTTTCATTTTCCCAGTTTCTGCCACTGAAAAACATCCCCACAGCATGATGCTGTCACCACTGTGCTTCACTGTAGGGAACCAGGTGTGAGCCTTTACAAATCATGTCCAGTAAACTGAATTTACTACAGGTGACTCCAAATAATCTGCAGAAAGATCTCAAGCATGATCAGGGGAAACACAATGTACCTGAGCTCCACTTTTAGCTTCATGGCAAAGGCTGTGAGAACATACGTACATGTCATTTCACAGGTTTTTTATTTTTAATAAATTTGCCAAAACCTCAAGTAAGCATATTTCATGTTGTCATTAGGAGATGTTGCATGTAGAAAAAAATGAATTTAATCTGTTCGGACGCACTGTAAATGTTGACAAAATGGACATTAATATAATCAAATTTATCCATAAAACTCAGAAAATAATAATAAAACAAACAGCTTAATCTGTTTTTGTGGAAAATGTATTTCTGACTTACCAGGTCGTCCACTTTCTGAGGAAAAAAACAAAACGACTGCACAACCACCGAATCCCAAGGCAAATATGACAGCAAGTAAAGTGGTTATAATGCAAGATGTAATCTTCAGATCTGAAATAACAAATAGAAATATAGTGTATCTTGATGAAAAATGACTTGAAATACTCCATATAGGTCACCTGAAATATTTTTCATATCTTTAAAAAAAAATGAACTGGACCAAACATTTTATAGAAAGAATTATTTTAAGATTGTTGAACAACAAACTTCAAATATAAATATATGAAGTTAAAAAGGCCCTTCCCTTAAAAACGTTTTTTCTGAGGTTTCTGTTGAATATTTTAGCTCCACAGGTGTTCTTACCTTCATAGTGGGTGTGAAAACAGATCAACAACTTCTCTTTCAGTTTTTATCTCTTAAACTACACAGGTGGCGATAACACCCTAATTCGAACGTTCTGTATTACATCACAACTCCTTTGCTTGTTAGTATTCATCAGCTTGTGTAGTTGAAACCACGCCTAGTATGCACGTAACAAACCGGAAGAGACTACGTGTGCTGTTGCCATGCGCAGCAGGGCAGGAAACAGTATACCTTGCTCTCACAGGCGAGTTTGTTAGCCAATCAGAGTCCAGCAAATTTGCATAATGAATATTAATGAGTTGCAGCTGAAGCCGGACTAATCTTCAAGCAGACAGATTGAAAGGTCTGTTAATCAGTGTTTCCTGACGTTTTTAGATATAAAATGTTTCATATTACAGGTTAATACTTTAGAAATAACCAACATTGTGCAGAATGTCATCTGACATTTGATGTTTGATTGAATTTGACTGTCTCAGCTTGGTGGGGGGGGGGACTGGGATGACCAATCTCCCTAGACAACCTGTCTGGACACACCTATGGTGTAGTTACACTCGAGCGTTTGGAGCTTGTGAACCTGCATGTTTTCAGAATCTCAACATGAAATCCAAACATGCATCTGAGTCTGGTTTGTGCATCCTGACTGACTCATCACACATGGTCCAGTGTGGATGATGTCATGTACTGAGGTTCATCCTGCGTGGGTTGCAAGGACATATGCAATGTAAATAAACCTGATCATGGTACATAATAAAAGTACAACTTGATAGTATTGCTGGTGCCTTTAATGATGTGCATTTTAGTGCATAGCATCACAGGCTTGTAAGGTTTCAGGAAACTCAGTAAATCTGAACTGTTTTAAGACGGGCTTAAAAAAATTGCCTGTCCAAGAGGACCTGCAGTACAGACCAAAAGTTTGAACACACTTTCTCATTCTCTTTGAGAAGGAAAAATTTTGGTCTGTACTGTACTTCCAAAAAAAAAAAAAAAACCTGCTGCCAGCTTTCAATAGTTCCAAACTTCAAAACCTCTGTGGGAAAAAATTGCAGTGAAATTTTGAAGAAGTCATTTTAAAATGGGAGAAACCCACTTAGTTCTTAGTTACATTTAAACTAGCTGTTAGCAAGTGTGATTAGATCTATTTCCCTGAACTAAGGTCATTCAAGATGGAAGCCTTTAAAATATCCCCAAAAGACAGGTTTACAATCAGGAACTCTAAAATCATAAATATAAACATATTTTTGGTCCTTTAGCTCAGGTGATAATAGCTCCACAATACCTGGAATGTACAGAACTGTCTGTCTGGTCTGGTCCATCTGTGGTTGGTGGACTCTGCAGGTCACACTGTGATGAACAGACACATACAAGTTTCCATTTTAATCTAAATAGTTTAAACAGAAATGGAAGTATGTAGTATTAATACTTCACTTTACTATCGAGTATTAAATTTCATTCATACTACTTGTCGGACGTCTGCAGAGTCGCTCTCCTCGTGATGGAGAAACATCCAGTTGACTCATCGTGTCTTTTAGCATCACCAGTTTGGATCTTGTTTCCTTGATCATCCAGAAACATTATCTCAGGCTCGGGGAACCAGCACTCGGCCTGGCACTGCACGGTAACTCCATCACCAGCATCAGGAACAAACATGAGCTTTGGCTCAGACACAGAACCTGCAACAATAACAGCTACAGTAAACCTGTTTATTTGTTTATCACTGTTAAGATTGAAACAACAAAAGAGCTTTAACAACAACAAAGACCCTTTTAGGATGATTATTATCTTCCCTCCTGTAAAGGGAGGTGCAATAATGAGTTTTCTAACTGGACGCACCTATAATAAGATCTACGGTTGATGCGACGTGAAAGTGCCTCCCTCTCCGGATTACACACTGATATCTGCCGGCATCAGAGAGCCGCAGGTTGTAGATAATCTGAGACATGTTGCCATCTTTCATTTCGTGTTGGGTAAAGCTTGTCCTGTAGTGAAAGTCTTTATTCTTCTCCTCCAGGGTCTCATGGCCATTTCTCGACAGGAGTGTGATGTTTGGAGACAGGTCCTTCTTGGACCACTCCACTGTGGGGGGGTTGTCTTCAGGAGTGATGACGCAGGGGAGGATGACTGTTTCTCCCTGATAGGCAGTTACGTTCACAGCTACATCTGCTGAGG
The DNA here is from genome assembly GCA_006937955.1 of Pachypanchax playfairii. Classification (NCBI taxonomy): domain Eukaryota; kingdom Metazoa; phylum Chordata; class Actinopteri; order Cyprinodontiformes; family Aplocheilidae; genus Pachypanchax; species Pachypanchax playfairii. Next base: position 1,344,782 of record SSNP01000120.1, on the reverse strand, counting down.
CTGCAACAGAAAAACACACAAAAAAATGACTTTTATTGACACAAATTGTTTGTTCTCTCAGAATAAAACAGAAAATTAATCTTGAAATCAAGCAGTAAGAAAACTGCGACGTGCTTCAGGTGGTTTTAGCGGGACTAGAACGACACACCAACATGTTTAATGTTCATGGTTTTTATTGCATTTTAGTTTAAATTCTGTCTTCATCAGACTCCAGTGTGACACACACAGACCTGCCTGCACCCCCCACCCCCCTGAGCTGAGACGAGATAAAATTCAATCAAACATAAAATGCAATATGACGTTTTCACAGTGAACCTTAGACGTCCAACTGTCAGTGAAAGCAACAACTGCTGCTAAAGCAAATCCTACTTTTAAGATGAATATTGAGTCCTGTGAAAATATAATAATGATCCAGGTTTTTAACATTGTGCGTAAAATACTGAACTATTCAATCAGACGTTAAATATGGTCATATTTTACTTTTTAAAACTGTTTTTGTCTAAAACCTTTTTTTAAACTGTGATACTTCATTAGCGGGTGTTGCTGTAAATGTTGAATAAACAATGACAAGCTTTTTATTGTGTCTTTTGTTCCTAATGCAACATCTCACAACTTGCGCTGTAGTTAAAACCTCCTTCTTATAAGAGGTAAACGTTCTGTCACCTGATCACATGATTCATAAGAGAACCGCTCACATTCAGCCTTGATTTATTTTGGTTTATAGCCACATAATTTAGTACAAACACTTTATAATTCACACACACTCGTTTCTTTGTTTCCCAAACTGACACTAAAACTGGATATTTGTGTCTTTGGCTGCTGCTGGTGTGTGTGTGTGTTCTTGTTTTTCTACCCTACTGAGGACCAGTTTTGAGATATTTACTATCCTTCTGGGGACCGATGGTTCTTGTGGGGACCGAAGCCTGGTCCCCATAAGGGGGACTCCCCTTTTTAGGGTTAGGGGTTAGGTTTATACAGTGGGGCAAAAAAGTATTTAGTCAGCCACCAATTGTGTAAGTTCTCCCACTTAAAAAGATCAGAGAGGCCTGTAATTTTCATCATAGGTATACCTCAACTATGAGAGACAAAATGAGGAAAAAAAATCCAGAAAATCACATTGTCTGATTTTTAAAGAATTTATTTGCAAATTATGGTGGAAAATAAGTATTTGGTCACCTACAAACAAGTAAGATTTCTGGCTTTCACAGACCTGTAACTTCTCTAAGAGGCTCCTCGGTCCTCCACTCGTTACCTGTATTAATGGCACCTGTGTGAACTCGTTATCAGTATAAAAGACACCTGTCCACAACCTCAAACAGTCATGCTCCAAACTCCACTATGGCCAAGACCAAAGAGCTGTCAAAGGACACCAGAAACAAAATTGTAGACCTTCACCAGGCTGGGAAGACTGAATCTGCAATAGGTAGCAGCTTGGTGTGAAGAAATCAACTGTGGGAGCAATTATTAGAAAATGGAAGACATACAAGACCACTGATAATCTCCCTCGATCTGGGGCTCCACGCAAGATCTCACCCCGTGGGGTCAAAATGATCACAAGAACGGTGAGCAAAAATCCCAGAACCACACGGAGGGACCTAGTGAATGACCTGCAGAGAGCTGGGACCAAAGTAACAAAGGCTACCATCAGTAACACACTACGCCGCCAGGGACTCAAATCCTGCAGTGCCAGACGTGTCCCCCTGCTGAAGCCAGGACACGTCCAGGCCCGTCTGCGGTTTGCTAGAGAGCATTTGGATGATCCAGAAGAGGATTGGGAGAACATCATATGGTCAGATGAAACCAAAATAGAACTTTTTGGTAGAAACTCAACTTGTCGTGTTTGGAGGGGAAAGAATGCTGAGTTGGATCCAAAGAACACCATACCTACTGTAAAGCATGGGGGTGGAAACATCATGCTTTGGGGCTGTTTTTCTGCAAGGGGACCAGGACGACTGATCCGTGTAAAGGAAAGAATGAATGGGGCCATGTATCGTAAGATTTTGAGTGAAAACCTCCTTCCATCAGCAAGGGCATTGAAAATGAGACGTGGCTGGGTCTTTCAGCATGACAATGATCCCAAACACACCGCCCGGGCAACGAAGGAGTGGCTTCGTAAGAAGCATTTCAAGGTCCTGGAGTGGCCTAGCCAGTCTCCAGATCTCAACCCCATAGAAAATCTCTGGAGGGAGTTGAAAGTCCGTGTTGCCCAGCGTCAGCCCCAAAACATCACTGCTCTAGAGGAGATCTGCATGGAGGAATGGGCCAAAATACCAGCAACAGTGTGTGAAAACCTTGTGAAGACTTACAGAAAACGTTTGACCTCTGTCATTGCCAACAAAGGTTATATAACAAAGTATTGAGATTAACTTTTGTTATTGACCAAATACTTATTTTCCACCATAATTTGCAAATAAATTCTTTAAAAATGTGATTTTCTGGATTTTTTTTCCTCATTTTGTCTCTCATAGTTGAGGTATACCTATGATGAAAATTACAGGCCTCTCTGATCTTTTTAAGTGGGAGAACTTAAACAATTGGTGGCTGACTAAATACTTTTTTGCCCCACTGTAGGTATGGTGTGAATAGAGTTTTAGTTAGTCTTAGGGTTAGTTATAGATTAGTAATGGTTAAGGTTAGTAAAAAGGTTTAGTTTAGGTATAAATCCAGTTACTAAAATCGATGGAAGTCAATGTTTGGGCCCCACAAGGATAGCAAAACAAACTTGTGTGTGTGCGTGCGTGTGTCTGATGTAATCTAACCTCTTGTTCCTTCCGCCTTCAGTGTTAGCGGAGGTAAATCCCTTCTTTAGTTCAACAAACACTGAAACAGCTTGATATTAAACTCTGATTAAAAGAAAGTGCTTTAATTATTTAGAGTGTATTTAAAGTTTTACAGACTTTACTAGAAAAATAACTTTCGTGTTTCTTTCTTGAAGACTGCAGCAGCTCGGTTCAGCTCATATCTGTGATGTTGGTGAATTTAGGCAGTTTTTTGATTTAATGACATTAGAATTTAATTTTATAAAAATCTCATGGAAAAGTGCAGGTTTGTTTACTGACAGGATTTATATTAAATCAGAAAACATAAATATTTACATGCTAGAGCCATAATGGAAATTTAATCATTTGTTTTTGTTGAATATCTGAAGAACGTTATATTTTTTAGTAGTGTTGGTTGGTAAGTAAGTATGTTACGCTCTGCATGACATCGTTACACAAAAGGCAATAGGCTGCGTGAGTTAGGTGGAATGAGCGTAGCAGTCTTTGACTGCAGAAGTTAGCCGATCTCCTGCAAGTAAGAACTTGTATTTTGTATTTGTAATTTGAACATTTTGATTTACGCTGGAAACGCTCAAGGAAGTCTCGCATGAAACTGCATGATACATTAAATTATGTCATTACAGCAGAAATTAGACGGCACAATCACCATGCGCTTCGTTCACCTTGAAAAATCTAATAGTTTCTTATTTGGGTTGATTTTATCTTCAAGTTCTGAAGAATGAATCAAAACTAAAGTCTGACTTTCCTCATCCTCATTAAGCACCAAAACATGGGATGAGAACAAACAAACATAAATAAGAGGCTCACTGTGGAGGACAGGGGAGTTAATCAAAAGTCCAAAACAAAGTGACAACACAAAAGCACGAAGTATCAAAGCAAAAGTTCAAAGTATCAAACAAAACACAAAGTAACAACAAAAGCATTCTACTCATGGTGGAGGAGGCAGGCAAGAGTCCAAAACATAATCCTAATCCAAGGGGGCAGGAAAACTGTGACTTTAACTATGACTTAACTTTGACTTAACTACGACTTAACTACGACTACGACTTAACTACGACTACGACTTAACTACGACTACGACTTAACTATGACTACGACTTGACTACGACTTAACTATGACTACGACTTGACTACGACTTAACTTAAACTTAACTATGACTACGACTTAACTACGACTTAACTACGACTTAACTATGACTACGACTTAACTACGACTACGACTTAACTATGACTACGACTTAACTACGATTACGACTTAACTATGACTACGACTTAACTATGACTACGACTTGACTACGACTTAACTTAAACTTAACTATGACTACGACTTAACTATGACTACGACTTAACTACGACTACGACTTAACTACGACTTAACTTAAACTTAACTATGACTACGACTTAACTATGACTACGACTTAACTACGACTACGACTTAACTACGACTACGACTTAACTATGACTACGACTTGACTACGACTTAACTTAAACTTAACTATGACTACGACTTAACTACGACTTAACTATGACTACGACTTAACTACGACTACGACTTAACTATGACTACGACTTGACTACGACTTAACTATGACTACGACTTGACTACGACTTAACTCAGACTTAACTACGACTACGACTTAACTTAGACTTAACTACGACTTAGACTTAACTACGACTTAAAGGGACTTAAGGCAAGATTTGTGAAAAACTACACATGCATTTCCAGTTTATTCAATGCTAATGGGTCATGAAGCATTAAAAACCCAAAATAACGAGGCCGTCCGCATATATGTCTGTTGCCTTGGAAACGCTGTGTGCTACATAATGCGCTGCAGTTCGACGTCCGAATTTCCCGCGCAGTTGTAGGGATGTGACGTAAATTGACGCTGCATGCGCGTTGCCGACAGCTCTTGAACAGGAAGTACATGGCCGCCGTGGACTTGGATTCAAACACTGAAGGTATACTTATGGATGTTTCTGCAGCCAGCAAACGACCTGCATCCACTCTCACCCCCCAAAAAAGTGGCACCAAGAAGAAAAAAAAGACTTTATCAGCGGCATCTCGTGAGTCTAAAAAAAAATATGACCGAAGCCGGGCAGGCACCCGCATAAATATTGGATATGCGTTCGGTTCATGGAGGGAACTTCAGCTGCATTTGGGAGTGAAAACGGATGCTGACATGGCTCATTTCCTTGTGACCAGGTGAGAAAACATTATAGGTCGTGTTTAGAGCCTGATACAGTATGAAAATGATGAGATCAAATCAAATAACAGAGTGGAGAGACCTGACGTGAAGTATGTTAGCCTCCCCAGTGCAGTGCTGTGAAGACGAACAGTCTGTAAAGTGTCTGTGCGCGCTCCCGTGCCGGCTTGGCTGGTGGCTTCAGTTAGCCACAGCGTCTGTCGCGGCAGCACGGAGTCAGATTTTGTAAAGCTGCCTTAAGTTCCTTTAACTACGACTACAACTTAAGTCGTAGTTAAGTCGTAGTCGTAGTTAACTACCACTTAACTTAGACTTAACTACGACTGTAACATGGCATCAGAAAAAACACAAGAGACAATCACTAACGACATGAGACAATCAACATTAGACAACAGTCCGGCACTGAACAGAACACAGAGACAACCTTTTAAAGTGCCAGACCCAACAAGACACACGTGAAGACAATGACCTAATTGACACAAGTGAAGAACAGTGAGTGACACGACCATATATGGAAACAGACTGTTAAAACCATGAAGAGACACACACAAAGCCTAAACATGAAAACACAGCATGACAAAAGATCAAAAGACAACTATGACATAACACTAAACACACACTGACTAAACATAATTCCATAAACTCAAAATCACATTCAAATCCAAATATAAACAATTACAATGACAAAAACCCACACAAAATACATGAACAGGAGCCTGTGGAAGGAACCCACGGCTCCTGACAACTAAATTCTATTTTGTTTGTTTTCACGATTCGGTTTTTTCCTCTTTAGAGAATAAAACCCAGCAGCTCCACGTCTTACACAACAAAATAACTTCAAACAAACCAGAACCGATCCTGAATCGACTAAACCCTGCGTCAGGCTGATGTGAGCCTGATGGTTCCGAACTCAACACAAATAAGAGTTTAATAAACCCAAAACTGATGATTCAGGTTCGAAAATCTGAAGTAGCCTGAAGATGCTAGAACAAAATCAAAGAAGTCCGAAATCTCTGACGTCACATAGATTTTATCTGAACCAAATGACGCTCGAAAAGCTGCGAACACACCTGATCCGGTAGGGAAGAGCGCAGCGCTCAGGAGGAGGAGACGGAACCATCCGGACGAGCCGAAGATCTGAACCAAACACAACATGGTTCTTCTCTCAGTTCTGGTTCTGACTGTGTCGCGAGCGCAGCTTTACGCACCAGCACTTCAAATTTCACAATTAAGCGGAACTGGTTGAAACATAAGCAGAACAGTTTCTGTTTCGACAAGAAGGTTCAAGTTCACTTTCTGAAGTAATCAAAGAAAAGGCTAAATATGTGAAACCGGATCCGGATCTGGTTTCAATCTCTTTATTAAACTCAATTTGACTTTCTGTAAATGATGGAAAGACCCAGACTTCAATTCTTCACCTGGAATCATTTCCTTCTCCAATCAGAACCAGAACATTTCTGTGACGGACCCCCCAACACACACACACACACACACACACCTCCCATCGGGCTTAGCTGTCAGGTTTTGCCGCTTTCATTGTAGCCTATTCGTGTTTAAAGAATTGCATCATGACTGTGGCTTTTGAAAAATAATCTAAACACCAAAGTTAAAGAAAAGATACGATTAAAGAAGAGAAATAACACACATGTATCTGCTTCAACACCTGCGGAGACACAAAAACAAGAGAGAACGCAGCGACGGCAGACATGCAAAGATAAACTAATAACTGATGTGGTTAAAATGTGACAAATCAAAGCGTTTAAAGTGTCTGATTTCACTGCTGAGGGTGTGCAGGCGTGAGCTTTTGTATTTTGACTCTTCTACAAATATTAGGCTGCTCCAGAAACCAAAAAAAAAACAAACATTTGCAGCCATGATGTGCCTCAGCTGACAGAAGTAAAACTGAGTGTTGGTGCGCCGCTTTGCGTGAGAGAATCTGTCTTCTAACATGGTTGCTCCCTGTAAATGATCGACTTGCCTTTTTTTCCAGGTTAAATCATCATTATTATATGGATGAATGCATTATTATTAACTCATTTTTTATATTACAATTAAACCGTATGTAATGTAATGTAATAAATGTGATACAAAAAAATCTATTACAAGTAACATGATACATCAAAAAACGTTTGTGAATTTTGTTCTAAGGCTTCGTAAACATCTCAGTTCCAAATAATCAGAATTTCCTGGCTATTTTTTAATAAGTTGGGTCTTACAGGGTTAATGTCTGTTCATAGTCATTTAAAGTGCTCGCATGCTTCACACATGGAGCCGTACCCCAAATTTGTTGTGCTTTACTGTGCAATGACAATAAAGACTCTAATCTAATTTAATACATTTTGGCACACGAGTGGAAATTTCCGTGTGCGCGCGCGTGTTCTTGCACCAGTTTTGAGCGTTCTGAAGGAGCTGAAACACTCCATAACCAAATATAACTGCAGGACACAATTTGCCTGAGTCAAGATGAACAATTGCAGATGAAATGACCACCCAAAGCTGGGGCTCCTGCTGACTCAGTCAGCACAATAAGGATCAGTGCGAAAAATAGAAACACACTCTCACACACGCAGTTCAGATCCTCACATCCTATGTCGTAGAAATCAACGGATTTTTCAAAGCTGCTTTAAAATATTTGAGTTTCACGTTTTTCTTTTCTTTTAAGAAACTAAAGTCATGATTTTACATAAAAGCACATTAATCTAAAACAAATCTAAATTAAATAAAATAAAAATGCCGGGCGAGTGACGGAGAGGCCTTCACCGGCCTCGCGCCACGGGCCTCTCCGTGCAGCACACTTCCGCTCCCGCGTGCAGCCTTCACTTGATGATAATAAACAAACAACCCTTCAGGATGTAACCACAGAAATTCTGAACTTCTTTTTTCTCTATGAGACATTTTTTTACTCTTTCGGGCAGTGAAGCTGCTGCTGGAGGACAAAACAAACAAAAACACAATAATGAAATGATCCTAATAAACACATGAAAGGTTTATTTAATATGATTTAATATTCATTAGTTCACTTCAAACATCACAGCTGATCATGAGCATGAAGATGAGTCGACTCTCTCTGATGAAGTGGAATGTTTCCATTTGCTCTTACGGCTTCATTTCTTCTGGAGGAACAACGTTCACGAAGGAGGAAACAGAGTCCAACCAGGATTAAAACCAAGATAGCAAATAGTACCCAGAATCCAATCATCCAATAGCAAGAACATTCTTTTGTCATCTACATGGAGATAAGATTAAGATATTTTCATTAAGACAACAAACACGAGGTTTTTATTTATTTTAATGTATAGGTACTTACAGGTGTGTTTGTGGACGTAGTCTGTATGTTCTCCTTTGGAGACTCCTGGACCTCCAGTCTCACAGCTCCAGGGTCTCCAGTCTCAGTACTGCCGTCTTTCTCCACCAAACATATATAATCTCCTTGGTCCTTCATCTGGACCTGGTCCAGGATCAGAGACAGGTTTCCTGTCTTCCAGTCGCGTGATAAAGACGCTCGTCCTTTAAATCCTGTTCCACATCGGATTTCCTCACTGGAGAGGTCCAGATGTAGAACGAGATTCTTCTTTCTGTCCTTCCACGTGACAGACTTCACTTTGTGACCCGGAAACACTGAGAAACACGGCAGCTTCACTGATTCTCCTTCAGAAACAGACACGATGTTGGAGTGAATCAGCAGCTGGATCAGCTGATCACTGCAGGAAAACTCATACAGTCCGTTATCATTGTAGTTCGGATCCTTTAAAAAAACACCTGAAGTGTTGGTTTGGATCCGGGTTCTCGACAAGGGTTCTCTGCCATCTTTCAGAACACGAGTCATACTGGATGAGTCCGAACAGTTCGGTGATAGTTCTACTGTCTCGTGCCGAAACCCGTAAAACAGTTTTCCTTTAATAGTTACTGCTTCAATGCAGCAACAAGGTAGAAAGAGAAAAACAAGAATAAAAATCTTGGTGAGAGAAGAAAGCAGCAGCATGATGTGACAGCGAGCAGTGCGCGCGTGTGTGTGTGTGTCGCTTGATCTGCTGCCGTGTGACCCTCCTCCTCTACTCACCAGGCGTCCAATCACAGACTGAACCCGTAGAGCCGACTGCATTTTTTCCTGCCGACAGCTTTTTCAAGAGAGTTGTCAGACACACAGGATGTTTCAAAAATATCTTGCTTTCTCTTGCAAACAAGCACCAGCTCATGATTGCAAACCATCTCCACGAATCAAATGCATTCAAACCATCACTCATGTCATGGTTACAAAAACAACAGAGGTGTCTTTGGATGTTCTGAAGAATGACATTAAAAATGCATTCAAGTGCAGATTTCCAGATGTCACAAGAGTACATATTGCCAACTCTGTGAACTGTTCAGGGACAACCTATATGCTGCTGTAATGGTGGTGTGCCATGGTTCTACTGCTGGGTTGCCAGACTTTGCCGAGGTGCTACAAATTATGATAGTTCATAACAAACCAGTGTTTGTCGTTAGACTAAAAATGACACACTCATGTAGAAACATGAGTGTGTGTCATGTTTCTACATGAGTGTGTATAGTGGCTGTACTCCATGCTGTCATTGGCTAGAATGGTGGGAGAGATTAGCTCTTGTCTATCTCTCCCACCTTTGATATCCGGGCTGGGAACGTGCGGCCCTCTTGAGTCACATACGACATTGTCGGTGTTAAATTTCAACTCGAGTAATAAGCCACACTTATTTTAACTACAGAGAGAGTTAAATGGAAGTCCATCTCGCTGTTAACAGAAGTCAGTGTTAAATCCTTTTACACATTCCATTGTTAATTTTTACTCTAAAAAGAGAAGAATTTACACTGTAAAATCGACTTTGACTGTAAAATTTGACTCTAATTTCGAGTGGGACCAAATATTATCTGAAACAGAGTTAAATTGAACTCTTTATTGTAATGTTCTGTCTACTATTATTCAAGAAAGACTCTGGAACATTTTGTGTTGCGTGCTTCTCTGAGCAGCGAAAACTCTTCTTTTTTTATTTCTTCTACCTCGTCTTTGTGGTAGTGTAGTGCGGAGTTTACGACACATAAGTAGCTCAGCAGGGGATGCTCCACACTCCAAATGCAACATATGTGTGATAATTACTACTGGAATGAAAGCAAACAGAGGCTGAAGTGTAGACAGAAGGCAGCCTATGACAGAGCCACAAAACATCTGGAACCTGATTGCTGGGACAGAAAAGCAACTGTGCTCTGTGAAGTTGGACCAAGATCTTATGTTGTGGAAATGGAGGATGGACAAAGAGTGAGGAGAAACAGAAGGAGTCTATTGAAGACTCATGTGGACACCAATAAAGATGCCTTTGAGGTATTTGGTCTTGGAGGAGAGGTTCGGTAAGAACTTACCCAGGAAGTTGATCATCCCCATTGCTCTCAAGACTCCCTTTTTATCAGATGGAGCTGGCATGTCCAGAAAGGCTTGCACCTTTGTTTTGTCTGGCAGCACTCCTTTTGCAATGAGCTTGTCTCCCAGAATGTCATTTCTGAGACTTCAAAAAGACATTTCTCTCTTTTTAGTTTCAGTCCACACTTTGTCAACCTTTGCAAGAGTTTCTCAAGCCTCTCATCATGTTACATGTTACAGATCAGTAATGGTTAAGGTTAGTAAAAGGGTTTGGGTTAGGTACAGTGGGGCAAAAAAGTATTTAGTCAGCCACCAATTGTGTAAGTTCTCCCACTTAAAAAGATCAGAGAGGCCTGTAATTTTCATCATAGGTATAGAGTCTGAAACCACGCGATCGGGTCTTATTTCCGATCATGTGATCCAGAAGAAAACAAAACAAATATTCCTTACATGTTTAAAAAAAAACTAAAAGCTGCTTTTACTTCAGCTGCAATTCACAGACAGAAGTTAATTCCGCCATCAATTTAAATTCTCTCAGAAGTTCACAGAAAAAGAGGTTGAAAAGAAATTCTTAAAGTCTCCTCGAGAGTTTCCAGTAAATTAAAAGTAAGGTAATCAGCTTTTGATTTAAAACAAACAAACAAAGAATCAATAAACGACGACATGAAATCAGTCAGAGTTCTTGCATCATCTGCTTCTGTAAACAACAACAGATTCTAAGTCCACAACAAACACAAAAAACTTTACAACAAAAACAACAAACTGTAAACCTGAAAGCAGATTTTACTCACATGTTTGTAGGTGATTTGACGAGCTGTTCTGTTTTCTTACAGAAACATTTCAATTTTCATCGACTGAAGAAGAAGAAGTGACTGAACGATGTGAAGCAGGAAGTCTGTAGTTAAATCAAACTGTTGGAACTCGTGATATAAACAAAGAAAAAGAAGAAGAAGAAAAACTGGTTTTATATTTTTAGACGTGACAGTGTTACCAGATCCGATTACATCAGATTACATCAGAAGCCTGCTGCGTAGATTCAACCCAAACCAAAAGATCCTATAAGAAGTGCTAAACTGATCAGAGGCTATTATATTAATATTTGTTTAAATGAGGCATTTTGGGGAGCATGATTCAGCACAAACACATGTTCTCGTGTTTAACACTATTTTAAAATGAATGAATGTTCTTCATGAACTCATTAAACTCCATGTTTAAATTTGTTGTTGTCAAAGTCTCCTTCACTTTCCATGTGAACTGATTCAACTCTGATATCTTTCAGTTGTTGTGCTAATGTAGCTTCTATCAACATGAATATGTCATAGAGATACTAAATACATTAAAACTTCTCTTAGAATCTAAAAAAAAATGTTAATTTAAGCTTGTTGGTAGATGATGATCAGAGAATGCTGGTCAGCTCAGCTGGATGTAAACTATTTACATCACCACAATAAATGAACTCTGTAAAGTTTCTCCAAAAAAAAACAAAACAAAATTAAACACTCGACAGATTCTCCACACCAAATAAAGAAAAAAAAATGTTAAGTAAAAAAATTAACAAAACAAAACAATTTTTTTTAATTGTGACTATTAAAATATTTGGAAAAAAACAAGAAAAAGCACTAGAAATGGAGTTAGAGCAGAAAATAAAATTATTAGAGGAAACTCAGGCTTTAACCCAGAATGAACAAATATTAACAGAATTGAGAACATTAAAACTTAAACTAAACAAAATTCTTAATGCTAGAATACAGTTTCAAACACAGAGGTTACGCTTAGAGAACTTTGAATACATTAACAAGTCTAGCAAACTCTTGGCAAACTAACTGAAAAAAGTATAAAGAAAAAGTAACAATATCTTCAGTAAAGTATCAAACTGGTAAAATAACAAACATGCCGGAACAAATAAATTGTGCCTTTAGAGATTTCTATAAAAACGTGTACTCAACGGACATCAGTACACCTGATTCCGAAATAGAGGATTTTTTGAGCCCTGTTACATTACCTAAATTAAATACACAACAGACCACAGATCTGGAGCTACCTCTATCAATATGCTAGGAGCGAATGGGAATAGTGAAGACTTGGAGGATGAAGGTGACAATAGTACCTGTGGTAATCAGAGCACTTGGGGCAGTAACCCCCAAACTGGAGGATTGGCCACTGGTATATATATACAGTGGGGCAAAGAAGTATTTAGTCAGGAAATGACATGACCAAATAAGGAACACAGAACTGTTAAAACCAGAGAGATACACAGATCCTAAAACATGAAACCCTGACAACAATAAATTCAAAAGTTCACTAAACACACAATGACTAAACATAGAGAAACAGACACATACAGTGGGGCAAAAAAGTATTTAGTCAGCCACCAATTGTGTAAGTTCTCCACTTAAAAAGATCAGAGAGGCCTGTAATTTTCATCATAGGTATACCTCAACTATGAGAGACAAAATGAGGAAAAAAAATCCAGAAAATCACATTGTCTGATTTTTAAAGAATTTATTTGCAAATTATGGTGGAAAATAAGTATTTGGTCACCTACAAACAAGTAAGATTTCTGGCTTTCACAGACCTGTAACTTCTTTAAGAGGCTCCTCGGTCCTCCACTCGTTACCTGTATTAATGGCACCTGTGTGAACTCGTTATCAGTATAAAAGACACCTGTCCACAACCTCAAACAGTCACGCTCCAAACTCCACTATGGCCAAGACCAAAGAGCTGTCAAAGGACACCAGAAACAAAATTGTAGACCTTCACCAGGCTGGGAAGACTGAATCTGCAATAGGTAAGCAGCTTGGTGTGAAGAAATCAACTGTGGGAGCAATTATTAGAAAATGGAAGACATACAAGACCACTGATAATCTCCCTCGATCTGGGGCTCCACGCAAGATCTCACCCCGTGGGGTCAAAATGATCACAAGAACGGTGAGCAAAAATCCCAGAACCCCACGGAGGGACCTAGTGAATGACCTGCAGAGAGCTGGGACCAAAGTAACAAAGGCTACCATCAGTAACACACTACGCCGCCAGGGACTCAAATCCTGCAGTGCCAGACGTGTCCCCCTGCTGAAGCCAGGACACGTCCAGGCCCGTCTGCGGTTTGCTAGAGAGCATTTGGATGATCCAGAAGAGGATTGGGAGAACATCATATGGTCAGATGAAACCAAAATAGAACTTTTTGGTAGAAACTCAACTTGTCGTGTTTGGAGGGGAAAGAATGCTGAGTTGGATCCAAAGAACACCATACCTACTGTAAAGCATGGGGGTGGAAACATCATGCTTTGGGGCTGTTTTTCTGCAAGGGGACCAGGACGACTGATCCGTGTAAAGGAAAGAATGAATGGGGCCATGTATCGTAAGATTTTGAGTGAAAACCTCCTTCCATCAGCAAGGTCATTGAAAATTAGACGTGGCTGGGTCTTTCAGCATGACAATGATCCCAAACACACCGCCCGGGCAACGAAGGAGTGGCTTCGTAAGAAGCATTTCAAGGTCCTGGAGTGGCCTAGCCAGTCTCCAGATCTCAACCCCATAGAAAATCTCTGGAGGGAGTTGAAAGTCCGTGTTGCCCAGCGTCAGCCCCAAAACATCACTGCTCTAGAGGAGATCTGCATGGAGGAATGGGCCAAAATACCAGCAACAGTGTGTGAAAACCTTGTGAAGACTTACAGAAAACGTTTGACCTCTGTCATTGCCAACAAAGGCTATATAACAAAGTATTGAGATTAACTTTTGTTATTGACTAAATACTTATTTTCCACCATAATTTGCAAATAAATTCTTTAAAAATCAGACAATGTGATTTTCTGGATTTTTTTTCCTCATTTTGTCTCTCATAGTTGAGGTATACCTATGATGAAAATTACAGGCCTCTCTGATCTTTTTAAGTGGAGAACTTACACAATTGGTGGCTGACTAAATACTTTTTTGCCCCACTGTATGTGTCTGTTTCTCTATGTTTAGTCATTGTGTGTTTAGTGAACTTTTGAATTTATTGTTGTCAGGGTTTCATGTTTTAGGATCTGTGTATCTCTCTGGTTTTAACAGTTCTGTGTTCCTTATTTGGTCATGTCATTTCCTGACTAAATACTTCTTTGCCCCACTGTATATATATACCAGTGGCCAATCCTCCAGTTTGGGGGTTACTGCCCCAAGTGCTCTGATTACCACAGGTACTATTGTCACCTTCATCCTCCAAGTCTTCACTATTCCCATTCGCTCCTAGCATATTGATAGAGGTAGCTCCAGATCTGTGGTCTGTTGTGTATTTAATTTAGGTAATGTAACAGGGCTCAAAAAATCCTCTATTTCGGAATCAGGTGTACTGATGTCCGTTGAGTACACGTTTTTATAGAAATCTCTAAAGGCACAATTTATTTGTTCCGGCATGTTTGTTATTTTACCAGTTTGATACTTTACTGAAGATATTGTTACTTTTTCTTTATACTTTTTTCAGTTAGTTTGCCAAGAGTTTGCTAGACTTGTTAATGTATTCAAAGTTCTCTAAGCGTAACCTCTGTGTTTGAAACTGTATTCTAGCATTAAGAATTTTGTTTAGTTTAAGTTTTAATGTTCTCAATTCTGTTAATATTTGTTCATTCTGGGTTAAAGCCTGAGTTTCCTCTAATAATTTTATTTTCTGCTCTAACTCCATTTCTAGTGCTTTTTCTTGTTTTTTTCCAAATATTTTAATAGTCACAATTAAAAAAAATTGTTTTGTTTTGTTAATTTTTTTACTTAACATTTTTTTTTCTTTATTTGGTGTGGAGAATCTGTCGAGTGTTTAATTTTGTTTTGTTTTTTTTTGGAGAAACTTTACAGAGTTCATTTATTGTGGTGATGTAAATAGTTTACATCCAGCTGAGCTGACCAGCATTCTCTGATCATCATCTACCAACAAGCTTAAATTAACATTTTTTTTTAGATTCTAAGAGAAGTTTTAATGTATTTAGTATCTCTATGACATATTCATGTTGATAGAAGCTACATTAGC
>SSNP01000120.1:1270475-1329424 GCA_006937955.1 Pachypanchax playfairii | reverse complement strand
GGGGGGGGGGGGGGGGGGGGGGGGGGGGGGGGGGGGCTTTTTTATTCCAACCTCCTGAAGACCAGTTTCCAGACATTTACTATCTTTCTGGGGTCCGAGGGGTTTTGTGGGGACCGAAGCCTGGGCCCTATAGGAGGGACCCCCATTTTTAGGGTTAGGGGTTAGGTTTATAGGTATGGTGTGAATAGAGAGTGTGTGTGTGTTTTCTAAATGATTAGGAGCACACGAAGCAGCAACTTCACACTCGTGTTCCAAAGTTTATTATCTAGATGTAACTTGTCCGCTGACAGATTCTCCCACAGGGGTCCATCAACACTCAGTTTTCTCACATTTGCTTCTTGTCACGGGAAACTTGCCAAAATATACAAACACTCGGAAGGACACGCCCTGAGTAGTGAGATCAGACTCCCAGTCTTTACTTTCAACACTTAAATTTTTCACATTTAACTGCAGCCTGAGAAGAAAAACCACTTGACTCTGCAGGCTATTTAGAGAAAATTCTATTTTATTAATGTTCAATAGTTTCTTTAATTTAATTTTAATTTTCAGTAAACTTTATAGATCTGATGTAAATCTTCGTATAATATGTACAAACTGAAGAAAATTCCGGTTTTCTCGATCAGAGAAGTCTGATGGACTGAATTACAGTTTTAGTAAATTGGAGCTGGTGATGTTTGTATCAGCGGAGTGACAGGAAAACAATCATGTATCTCAGTGGTCTTTAGTTCACTACAGCAAATTCAGAGTGTCTATATTGAGTCTAGATTGAGTTAAAACAACACGTATTAAACTGTTAATACACTGTGACACTGTTATAACAACCATGACATGTTTAGTTTAATCAGCAGTGTTAAAAGTTAACACAATCAGGGTGTAAGTGTTCAATTTAACAGAACTCAGAATTTTGAAACTACTGGAGTCAGCCGTATGACTCTTCTATAAGAACATTCAAGGAAAAGCTTTTATTTTGGTGATTAACAGGATGTTTGAGTTCCAGAACTTGGCATGTATGCTGCTACTTAACAGGTCCTGTCTCCCTGAGCTTTGTTCTAGGGATCATAAGATGATTCTGATTGCTAGATCTCATGGATCTACTAGAGGCATGGTAAAATAAATAAAGTAGAAGTTTCTGTAAATAACCTGCAGATTCGCTGAGTCACATGATTTTTCCTCTCAAGCTGCCAACAGCCGTCAGTTTGTGGTTAAATGTGACAAATCAAAGTGTTGAAGATATAAAAAACAGTGTGTCTGATTTCACTGTTGAGGGTGTGCACGCGCTCTTCTGCAAATATTAACTCAGGGACAAGAAACAAAATACAAACGTTTGTAGCCTGCAGACAGAAAGATATGAGAGAACTCTGCACGAGCGCGGAGCTGAAACATTCCAGCACCAAAAAAAACCATCACCTGAGTCATCGGAAGACGTTTAAGGATTTCAGAGTTACAATTACATTATCCTATATTTGAATGTTTGTTGTTGTTGCACCATGCATTCTTGAGGCCCATTGCTCTAATATTGCTATGCCTAGAAAGTCCAAAAGCCATTTCTGGGCTAACTACAGCAAAACGACTCTTAGCGTGCGGATGGAAAACCCCACAACTTGCTAACTCCCAATTTAGCAGGACGATGTGCATCGTGGTTTCTCTTTACGGAACTGAATCCTTCCTGATTGTGTGAGAGTCACAGCAGGGTTTAAAGAATCTCTGAAATAAACGACGCCTCCCTTTTCCCAGTCAGCTGTTCTCCTTCAGCAGAGTCCAGTCTGAATTGTTAATTCTTTATGGAACACACTAACTTTAACCCTCTGGCAGCACACACACCCAGACTGAGGGAAACACCAGCTCCCCGTAACATAAACATTTCATTATTACAAACAAAGAGAAATATAGAATAACAAGTCAGTTAATGATCCATTTAAACTTAATCCAATTTTACAAGCTGTAAAGAGTTAAATCCATATGTGTGTGTCCTGTGTGTGCGCGCATGTGCACGTGTGTGTGTGTGTTACATACAGTGTACAAAGAAGCTTTTAATAAATAACAACTATTTAAAAAGAAGATTTACATCAAAGTGTACTAATGCATTCTTTAAAGAGGCCCTTCCATTAAAACCGGTTTTTCTGAGGTTTCTGTTGAATATTTTAGCTCCACAGGTGTTTTTACCTTCATAGTGGGAGTGAAAACAACAACTTCTCTTTCAGTTTTAATCTCTCAAATTACGCAGGTGGCGATAAAACCCGAGTTCTCCCGAGTTCGAACAGCCTGTATCTGTTTCGTCACAACTCCTTTGTTTGTTAGTATTCATCAGCTCCCGCAGTTGAAACCACGCCTAGCATGCTGCTGGCTAAAAGCTGTTAGCATAAGACTTGGCAAACAGGAAGACACAACGTCTGACGTTGCCATGCGCAGCGGGGCAGGAAACAGTATTCTTTGCTCTCATAGGCTAGTTTGTTAGCCAATCAGAGTCCAGCAAATTCGAATAATGAATATGAACAAGCTGCTGACGAAGCAGCCTGAGGGAAGGAGCCGGGGGAAGGGGGGTTGGGGGGAGACTAGCACCTGCTTGGTATTTCACTCTATTTCACCCCTATCCTGTGAAATACCAAGCAGGTATGAAGAGACTTTAGTGTCAGCATGCAGGCCCCTCTGCTCTAGTGACAGGAAGCAGCGCTTAGCATCACACACACACACTGAAACTCCTGACACTGTTACTATAGAAACTCTCCACTTGAAAAATGTGATCAACTTGTCAGGCTTAGTATGACTTTACAGTAACACTATTGGATATAACTGACTTTATTCTGTTTAAAGGTGACAAGATAAAATTAATTATTTACTGTTCTTGTAGCGTCTAGATGAGTTTACATGTTGTGTTTGGCAGTGCTGCATTTTCCTGCTGTGGTTTTCACCTCAGTGACAAACAAGAGAGACTCGTAGGGACTTGAGGGATGAAGCAGTACTTCCTCTCTTTCCTGTCTATCTGAAAAACCAACTGGGTTGGAACGCCCCGTTCCCTGTAATAGTATAAAAGCTGCGGCAGCGCGTGTTTCTCAGTGAGAGCGGCGCGCTGACATGATGGCAAGTCTAATGTTTAAGTTTCTCTTAGGTTTTTCTCTCCAACTTGCTGTAGAATCGGTTCTGGTTCTTGCAGGAGACCCGTTTGTGTTTCCTGTTCACTGCAAAGCAGATGAATCAGCGACACTGATGCGCGATCTGGGACAAAACGGGATCCTGCAGGTGGCCGTTTATAAACAGGGACAGTGGAGTCAGAGCACCAGGTACAGAGACCGGATCACAGGAGACTCTTCAAGGATTGTGTTCAACCCGACTTATTACACGGACCGAGGAGTCTACGAGCTGATCTGTGGAGGAGACTCGTCTGGACCCGTCCAGCTGGATGTTGTTCCAGTTCAGAAGGTCTCTGTCCCAGAGGGGGACCAGGTGATCCTGTCCTGTTTCTATAGAACAGATGAGAAACTGGATTCTTCTTTTCGCTGGGAGAGAAACGGAACCGTTGTGTGTGAACTGAACTCTGGTTCTGGTGTCTGCAGCGGGACAGCTGATGTGTCTGTGTCCCCGCACTGGTCCTCTCATGGAGACATGTCTCTGACCGTGAAGAACGCGCAGCTTAAAGATCAGGGAGATTATCTGTGCTTGGTTAACAATCAGTTAGTAGGTTCTGCTGTCAGACTGACGGTCACACAGAGGAACCAACACACCATCACCCAAACACCTGGACAGGTGAGCTCAGACCTCAGTAATCTAACTTCATCCAGATTATATTCTGTAATAAAGTGTTTGGTCTGTATCATGGGCATAACAACCGTAGGGTACGCGTGGGGCATGTCCCCCTCACTTCCTGTGTCGATGCCCTCCGTCCCCCGCACTTTTTTCAGCCTTTACAGCTGTTTAAACCATAACGGTAACGGATTTTCCCGACCATCTTTAAACGCACCGCACGCCTTGTGGTGCTGCACAGAGCAGAGCAGCAGCATGTCTAAACCAGCCATGCACAGCTAAAGGACAGTTTTCTTCCATACAAGTTGTGTAAGTTAAGTTATGCTGCAGATGAAATTAGTTATATGATGGTTTAGTTAGCGGTAGATTAGATAATACTTTAAGTTTTAGACCTATGGGGCTTTAGGTCCCTCTAAAGCCACTTCTAGAGCACATATTTATAGATTTATAAATAATCGAGCATAATATATATATATTTTATACTTTTGCTGATTTTTTTGTGCAATTTTAACAAGGGAAAACACATAATATAAAGTGTGTATTATTATAATCTGTAATAACGATCTGACTGATCTTCTTGTGTCTCCACAGCAAACACAGATCAACAGTAAAGCTCAGATGAAAACCGGCATCACACCCCACGTGAACGGACGGACCCCGCCCACAAACACACCTGTAAGTACCTGCTTATGAAAATTAACTACGGCTGAATTAAAATAAAATAAAAATAATAACTTGTGTTTGTTGTCTGAATGAAAATATCTGAATCTTCTCCTCATGTAGATGACGACAGAATACGCTCTGGTGTGGATGATTGGATTCTGTGTGACGTCTACTCTCTTGGTTTTAATGGTCTTTTACCTCCTTCGTGAACGTTGTTCCTGCAGAAGAAATGAAGCCGTAAGAGCAAATGGAAACATTCCACTTCATGAGAGAGAGTTTGATCTTCATGTTAATGATCAGCTGTGATGTTAACAGGGACGGGGGTTATGAGGTGGGGGGGGGGGTATTTAACTTGAAACATCAGCTTGTACGTACAACATTAAAAGGTTTTTGTACTTCTGCTTGTTATGTTGTGAAACAGTTTGTGTCCAAGCAGTTTCAAAAAGTACTACAAACACATGGTTTACCTGAGGTACAGAGAGGAGGCGGAGCTTAACAATCGGGTGTTGCAATAAATTATTTGAGTTGATGTACATTCAGTTTGCGTATGTTTGTATTTGGATTATTTACCATCATTGTCCATCAAAGTGTGAATATACTGCTTGCTTTTTATTTATTTTGGGGGGAGGGGGGGTGCTAAATAAGCTTATGCTTGCCTTTATTTTGTGTGTTGTCTCTGGTTACATCCTGAAGGGTTGTTTGTTTATTATCATCATCATGTGTTTGACATTTATGTTTGTAACGTTTGACACAGTTTGACAGAATTATAAGTTAAAGAGTTGATAGCAGCTTGTTTAAACAATCAGATCATGAACTCAAACTTAGTGAATCTTATGTGGTCATGTGACCTTACAGCTTGTCATCAGGCTGTTTTATCAGTAAGTTAATGGGTTAATGGGTTGTGTCTCAGGTCTCTGCAGTCATTCTGACACACACAGCTGCCTCTTTTCTTATTGGTCAGTTTGAAGAGATGTTTGTTATAACTGATCTCAGGTCTGCTAACTGGTGTTATATGATAGTCTTTAAATAAACCAGTGAAAACCAGCATATTGTTGTAAAAACTGATTTCTAAACTGTTTGTTCCTCCATCTTTTAATCTCGAGGTGTTTCCTGTGACCTGCTCCTCCATGTGTTTCTACTTACTACATGCTACATTTGTTGTTTCTCTTTTATTTAAGGTGTTTTCTGCCTCATCATTGGATCCATTCATCAATCCTGACAAGAGCACTTTGGTTATAAAATAAATGACCTAAATAGAGAGAGAAACCAAATACTTCAGTTGGTTCCTTACAATACAGTAAAAAATAGTGTTGCTAAACTTTTCAAACAAAACATAAGAGCTGCTAAACATTATTATGTTGTTAACGCACCAAGTTTTGAATTTTACTAGGTAACAACAACAACATGATAGAAATGTTAAAAATGAAAAGTTTTATGTGGAATTGAACCCAGATATACAGAAGAGGAGGAAGATGGTTAAATAAATAAAGTTTACTGAGTAGAAGGAGAGATGAGTCTGAGCTGTGGGACATACTCATTAAAAGGTTTTTTTTAAGTTTCCGATTAGGAAGTGTCTCATTTCTAAGAACATTCGAGGAGAAGCTTTTATTTTGGTGATTAACAGGATGTATGAGTTCCAGAATTTGGCATGTACAGTGGGGCAAAAAAGTATTTAGTCAGCCACCAATTGTGTAAGTTCTCCCACTTAAAAAGATCAGAGAGGCCTGTAATTTTCATCATAGGTATACCTCAACTATGAGAGACAAAATGAGGAAAAAAAATCCAGAAAATCACATTGTCTGATTTTTAAAGAATTTATTTGCAAATTATGGTGGAAAATAAGTATTTGGTCACCTACAAACAAGTAAGATTTCTGGCTTTCACAGACCTGTAACTTCTTTAAGAGGCTCCTCGGTCCTCCACTCGTTACCTGTATTAATGGCACCTGTGTGAACTCGTTATCAGTATAAAAGACACCTGTCCACAACCTCAAACAGTCACGCTCCAAACTCCACTATGGCCAAGACCAAAGAGCTGTCAAAGGACACCAGAAACAAAATTGTAGACCTTCACCAGGCTGGGAAGACTGAATCTGCAATAGGTAAGCAGCTTGGTGTGAAGAAATCAACTGTGGGAGCAATTATTAGAAAATGGAAGACATACAAGACCACTGATAATCTCCCTCGATCTGGGGCTCCACGCAAGATCTCACCCCGTGGGGTCAAAATGATCACAAGAACGGTGAGCAAAAATCCCAGAACCACACGGAGGGACCTAGTGAATGACCTGCAGAGAGCTGGGACCAAAGTAACAAAGGCTACCATCAGTAACACACTACGCCGCCAGGGACTCAAATCCTGCAGTGCCAGACGTGTCCCCCTGCTGAAGCCAGGACACGTCCAGGCCCGTCTGCGGTTTGCTAGAGAGCATTTGGATGATCCAGAAGAGGATTGGGAGAACATCATATGGTCAGATGGAACCAAAATAGAACTTTTTGGTAGAAACTGAACTTGTCGTGTTTGGAGGGGAAAGAATGCTGAGTTGGATCCAAAGAACACCATACCTACTGTAAAGCATGGGGGTGGAAACATCATGCTTTGGGGCTGTTTTTCTGCAAGGGGACCAGGACGACTGATCCGTGTAAAGGAAAGAATGAATGGGGCCATGTATCGTAAGATTTTGAGTGAAAACCTCCTTCCATCAGCAAGGGCATTGAAAATGAGACGTGGCTGGGTCTTTCAGCATGACAATGATCCCAAACACACCACCCGGGCAACGAAGGAGTGGCTTCGTAAGAAGCATTTCAAGGTCCTGGAGTGGCCTAGCCAGTCTCCAGATCTCAACCCCATAGAAAATCTCTGGAGGGAGTTGAAAGTCCGTGTTGCCCAGCGTCAGCCCCAAAACATCACTGCTCTAGAGGAGATCTGCATGGAGGAATGGGCCAAAATACCAGCAACAGTGTGTGAAAACCTTGTGAAGACTTACAGAAAACGTTTGACCTCTGTCATTGCCAACAAAGGCTATATAACAAAGTATTGAGATTAACTTTTGTTATTGACCAAATACTTATTTTCCACCATAATTTGCAAATAAATTCTTTAAAAATCAGACAATGTGATTTTCTGGATTTTTTTTCCTCATTTTGTCTCTCATAGTTGAGGTATACCTATGATGAAAATTACAGGCCTCTCTGATCTTTTTAAGTGGGAGAACTTACACAATTGGTGGCTGACTAAATACTTTTTTGCCCCACTGTATGTAGCCAGAGGATGTGCATCATGGTTTCTAACTGAAGCCTTCCTGATTGTCAGTGACAAACGATGCTTCCCTCCCATCAGCTGTTCTCCTTCAGCAGAGTCCAGTCTGAATTGTTAATTCTTTATGGAACACAAGAACCAGCAGAACTGGTAAATAAGAGCGTGTTTAATGTTACTCTGGTAGAACAGCAGGAGAAGGTGCGTCTGCTCTGAGATCAGAACAGAATTCTAATCATGACACAGAATGAGACCTACTTGTGTCTCAGGTCGTATTTGGTTTGTTTTTTGTAGCCCTGCATGTTACTGGAGGTGAAAGCAGCCTGTCCTCCTGTGTGGAGGAGGGACGCAGCTCAAACAGGACTGACGAGGACAATGACTGCTGACTCTCAGCTGTAAAGACACTTGAAGCCATGACTCGTCTGAGTGGAACTCACATCAGGACACCCGCTAACAGACACGAGGACTCTGCAGCATGTCATACCGTCTTCTAGAACAAGGAGTCAAACTGAAGTCAGACAGTTTTGTTGAAACGCCACAAGACTATAAAAACAAAGATCAGAGTGTAAATTGAAGTTAGATAAAACTTTAACTTCCCCACCACACACACACACACAGATTGGTGGTGTGTGTGTGTGGGGGGGGGGGGCACATACACCCAAACTGAGGGAAACACCAGCTCGAAATAACAAGTGGGTCTGGACCACTTACACATGACAGAAGGCTCTGACATCGGTTTTGATGCAGAGCATGTTGCGGTTGTCAATGTCAAACACTTTAATGGAAAAGTATGTAAAGTAATGCAAGGTGTGCATGGTGTAGCGCTGTGTCGGCTCACTTGACCGCACGTTTCCTCAAGTGACTGCGCAGCCCCCCCTTCACCACTTCCTCTTAACCTAACCTGTGCTCAACCCGACAACTGAGGGGGAACGTGGATATAATCTGACCCACATACGCACGAGACACATTGGAGCGCACTACATCCACTGGAGGGAAACTTCATGCACCAGCAACCTTGTCTGCATCAGGCCACATCAGGCAGCCTGAGAGGAAAAACCACGTGACTCTGCAGGTAATTTAGAGAAACTTCTACTTTATGTATATTGTTCAATAGTTTCTCTGTAATTTTCAGTAAACTTTATAGATCTTTGTATAAGAAAAAAAAGTTCTGGTTTTATTAATTATTAATTATTGGAATTAGAGCTGCTGGTGTATCAGCAGAGCGACATGAAAACAATCATCTCAGCGGTTTTTAGTTAACTACAGTAAATTAAAAGTGTCTATATTGATCCAGTCTAGATTGAACAACACGTGTGGTGGACCGAGCAGTAAAGGACAGCCACAGGTTAAAGTTCTCAAAAAGACAGGGTTTATTTAACTCACAAAATAAAGTGGATAAGTTTTACAAAAAAATAAGTTCTTGGGCCGATAAAAGAGGTCAAAATAACAGAACTCTAATCAAAAGACTTGGCACCACAACATCATTAACTCAAACAAACTGACCTGACCACAGAAACACTTAAATAGTGGCTGATCAGACCACAAAAACACAAAAGGGGTAAAACATACAAACCTAACTGAAACTAACATAATAAAACCCATATCCCCCCTACTGATCCTGCACTATGGTGTGAGCCAATTTACAGGTGTCCAGAGAAACTTGCTCCGCCCTTTCTCCGCCTCTTGGTTCAGCCAAGGGATTGGAGCAGCCATCACCAAGGCAACTCAAGAAAAGAAAGAAAAGTTAAACTCACATACATAACAGTGTAAACTAAAATGTGCGCACCTATTTTAGAATACAGTGTTAAAATATGTCGTTGTAAACCAAAGCAAAATTGTTTTTCTGACAATTAAATCCTATATTTAAATAAATCAAACATGTGTATTAGGAAAACAGTTCTTTTGTTCTGTGGTGTGTAGATGTTACCAGACTTGTGTGGCGCTAATGGCAGCCATCACAACGTGTTAAACTGTTAATACACTGTGACACTGTTATAACAACCCTAGACACATAAATGTTTAGTTTAATCAACACTATAAGTGTGTTTTCTTGTATTAACATATGTAAAAGTGTTCAATTTAACATAAATCAGAATTTTGAAAATACTAGGAGTCAATAATTTCCAGTTTAACTCCAAAAAACTACAGAAACCATCTGAGTTTAGAAATCAAACCACACAAATTGCAGCACACCACATAAAAACAACACTGGCTTTGCAATATGGTAATGTGGTACAATATATGTTTTTCAGACATCTCATTTGAAAACTGCTCGTGGTCTGAAAATAACTCCTTAATGGGAAGAACATATAATGAATCTGCTCTCTGACTGATACACTATTGAAATGATCATCAAAGTAAAGAGTGTCCCCTCTAAAGTTTGGTCAGTGATGTATTTTTTTTAGTAACAAATAAACAATCTGATATTCTGTTTCTACCCAATTATGTTTTTGTTTCATTCTTTCATGAACTTTTGAGTTTACGACACCAGGAATTTTATATTACATTAAATTTGATAAAAGTGCAGGTTTGTTGTTTACTGACTGGATTTATATTAAATCAGGAAAAACAAACAGAAATATTTATACATGATATATTAAATTATGTAATTATAGCAGAAAGACACTAAAACGATCAAATGTCACAATTTGTTTCCTTTTCACCTTGAAGAATCTAATAGTTTCTTAATTGGGTTGATTTTATCTTCAAGTTATTAAGAATAAATTAAGTCTGAATCTATGAATTTCCTCCTCCAGACACTAAATTAATTTTCATTTGTTTTCAGTCAAGATTCTGTTTCTTCCTCTTTTTAGAATAAAATCCAGTCAGACTGTGAGCAGCTTCACGTCTTGTAACGTCAAACAAACCAGAACAGATCCTGAATCGTGTTGTCTCAATTTACTTACTTAAAGGAAGATAAAACAAAAATGACCCCATTCCCTTTAAATGTTTAGCTTTTTGCCTTCCCTGATTCCCTACTGGAGAAGTTACTGAATCCTGCGTCAGCCTGATGTGGGCAGTTTTTAAAAGGCAACACCATGAAAATCAGGAATTTTGCTGTTACAATCCACAGTGAACAACTCTGGCTAAATAGCTACCCAATGTTCTTATAAACGAAACCTTTCCAAATCTGAAATTTGATTCTTAAAAAAAAATGTTATTATTGCAGCGACTCCAAACCATAAATAAAGGCCGCTTGAAAGGCTGAGGTCGGGCCGTCTTGACGCGCTCGTTAAAAATATTCGCTGAGATTCGAAAAAACGTTTCCATGATTTTATTAAGGCAAATCAAATGAACTCAACATAATGTGCTCAAAACGAAAATTAGCACAGCGATCAAAGGTGGTGGTCAACAAAAAATACCGCGACCCGCTTACCCACTCTCTCATTTCCAAATGTCACCTGATCAGGTGCTGAAGATGAAGTTAAATCCCCACCCATGATTACATGATTGTCAATTAACACCCCTGTGTTTACAAACCTAATCCAAATCATTATCAGATATTTACACATCAATAAATCCTTACATGTATATGTCTCCTACAAATATTTTAACTAAATACTTAGGTAATATAAATATTTAATTTGCAAACTAAATATTTAGCTTTCAAATTAAAGTTGGAACATTTCTATAAAAAGTAATATTTTTAACAAAATAACTATTCCTCCATTGGGTGGTTGTAGAATGAAACAGCATTTTCTTTAGAAATTATTTTTGAAGTAAAATATAATCAAATATTGATTTTGACAGGCATGACGTTGGCATTATGTTTACATTTACCAGCCAGTAGGCACCCTGATGGTTGGAGGCCTGCCCATGTGTTGTTGTTGTGCATGTTCCATATTCACTTTAAAGCTGGAGTGCGTAACTTTTACATGTCCGTGGATGTCCGTTTCAGCCAAGCCACTATCAGAGGAGATGACACAATGCAGATTAAGCCGATCGGCTCCTCAAACATCTCACGGTATTTTTCAATATATATCATTTTTACTTTGCGTGTCGACTTGCGACATTCCCGCGCTGTCGCACATGAAATTACGTCTTTTATGTCACAACAAGAAAAATAATAAGAAATACAACGCAGTGTCTCGTAGCAGCCGGCAGAACGTGAAGGTTGACATGGCGGAGAATCCAAATAAACAGCCGAGAGACACTTATCGGGAAGTGGATCCTACCACGAAAAAAAAAAATAAATTCCTGGACGTTCGGCAGAGGGACTATTGGCTAAGAAGGAAAGTGACCGAAGGAGAAGGCAAACGGGAATTTGTATCTGCGTCGCTTTTCCTCGGTGGAGAGAAGAGATCTGGCTGATGTTCACGGGTGCATAAGTGGTCCGCAGGTCCGCACACACTGTCAAAATATAAAATGCGCACCAGATGAAACCCAGAGCGCCGAAGTTCCAGCTGATCAGCTGATTCTGTCTCTATCTGTGTCAGTTTGTGTCTGTCAGTTTGCCAGTGTAACGGTTTTTCAGTCAGTCAGATCAGTGTAGCTGATTGCAGGATTCTGCATCGTGTCAAAACTGAAAAAATTCACTGAATAAGACAAACAGATCATTGTGGCCCCAACAGCTGACTAATAAATTTCAACACCAAACTATTAAATGTAGATTAAAGTGAACAATCAAACCTGTAAACAATCCAACCTGAACTCTGAAGGTTTTTTTTACCAGTATTTTTATATTTTACTGGTTTCTCTTGATTTTTTCAACAATGAAATGATATTTATTGAAACAAATATAGAGCCAGGTAAAGTAAACAGACTGAATTTGAAGCTTGATTAATA
The DNA here is from genome assembly GCA_006937955.1 of Pachypanchax playfairii. Lineage (NCBI taxonomy): Eukaryota > Metazoa > Chordata > Actinopteri > Cyprinodontiformes > Aplocheilidae > Pachypanchax > Pachypanchax playfairii. The sequence continues at coordinate 1,316,984 of SSNP01000120.1, read as the reverse complement.
CAGATACCGGTTGGAATAACAACGGCAGAGATAAAGCGGTGGCAGCTGGGCTTACGTCATATGGAAGCGCCAGCTTTATTGTTGTAATGACGCAAAAATTCCGCTAGGGGGCGACAGCAGTTACAGAAGTTACGCACTATGGCTTTAAATATGTAATTTTGAAATTAAATATTTAGTTTGTAAAATAAACATTTGACTTTAAAATATTTAAATTGCTACAACTAAATGTTCAGTTATTAAATGTAACATTTACAAATAAATTAATAACAAGGTGAAAAAATACATTTGAAAAATGGACATTTTATTTCCTCTACGACAGGCTAAATAATAAAAAACATTGCTGTTAATATTTGAATGTGTAACTTTACAAATGGCATCCAGCATGTTCATCCCTTTAGAAATAAAGAATTTTAAAAAACAATAATTAAGTTTAACGTTTAATTAAAGTTTAACAAATAAAAATTTTAAAAAAGGAATGAGACATATAACATAATTCAATTAGACATAAATAAATTCAATTGATCTAAATAATCTGCTTCATTCATCCGGTTGAAGAAGTCCTTCCATGAACCAGAGTGTGTAAAGACTCCAGCTCATGTGCAGAAGGTCCATCAGCTCTTCTTCTACAGCGAGCGTGAAGGCACCAACCAATCAGGATGAAGATAGGAGAACCCAGTAGAGTCACACTGATGGAGATGAGGACAATCTTCCAGGTTTCAATCTGAACTCTGCTGTTAATCTGTGTTTGCTGCAGAGACACAAGAAGATCATTCAGACCTTTATTACAGAATATAATCTGGATGAAGTTAGATTACTGAGGTCTGAGCTCACCTGTCCAGGTGTTTGGGTGATGGTGTGTTGGTTCCTCTGTGTGACCGTCAGTCTGACAGCAGAACCTACTAACTGATTGTTAACCAAGCACAGATAATCTCCCTGATTTTTAAGCTGCGCGTTCTTCACGGTCAGAGACATGTCTCCATGAGAGGACCAGTGCGGGGACACAGACACATCAGCTGTCCCGCTGCAGACACCAGAACCCGAGTTCAGTTCACACACAACGGTTCCGTTTCTCTCCCAGTGAAAAGAAGAATCCAGTTTCTCATCTGTTCTATAGAAACAGGACAGGATCACCTGGTCCCCCTCTGGGACAGAGACCTTCTGAACTGGAACAACATCCAGCTGGACGGGTCCAGACGAGTCTCCTCCACAGATCAGCTCGTAGACTCCTCGGTCCGTGTAATAAGTCGGGTTGAACACAATCCTTGAAGAGTCTCCTGTGATCCGGTCTCTGTACCTGGTGCTCTGACTCCACTGTCCCTGTTTATAAACGGCCACCGACAGGATCCCGTCTTGTCCCAGGACTCGCATCAGTGTCGCTGATTCATCTGCTTTGCAGTGAACAGGAAACACAAACGGGTCTCCTGCAAGAACCAGAACCGATTCTACAGCAAGTTGGAGAGAAAAAACGACGAAAAGGAGCTTCAATAGAAGATCTGCCATCATGTAGAGATCCTATTGCACTGAAAACACGCGCGCTGCAGCTGCATATATATGGAGTGGGTGGCTTCAGCAGGGGATGGGAAGACGGTCCGCCCCCCCCCGCCCGGCTCTGATTTTGTTCCGCCAATGGCAGTGGCCGCGCGCCCTTCAGAGGGAGTGGTGAGAAGCCCAGCGTCACACACACACACATTGCGTGTTTGGAGAATCAAGTGTTTTTCACTTGACAGTAAATAAATTGTGGGACATGAAACACCTGATAAAACCCGCTACAAGTTTGGACTTGTAGGAGTTTGAAAGTCCACGTCACTCACAAAGACTCGGACAGTCACGTGGTGCAGGACTCTCTCTCCTGTTGGGTGCGTTTTGCGCTGCAGCAGGTGCTCGCCATATGGTGCTCGCTGTCAACTTTGAAAGTTAAAACAGAGAACAATGGGGCATGTTTGTCCTTCTGCACGCACAGACGTCTCTATGGAAACGTCTTCAGATGACACAGGTGACGGTTTTTTTGGTGCTGGAATGTTTCAGCTCCGCGCTCGTGCAGTGTTCTCTCATATCTTTCTGTCTACAGGCTACAAACGTTTGTATTTTGTTTCTTGTCCCTGAGTTAATATTTGCAGAAGAGCGCGTGCACACCCTCAACAGTGAAATCAGACACACTGTTTTTTATATCTTCAACACTTTGAGTTGTCACATTTAACCACAAACTGACGGCTGTTGGCAGCTTGAGAGGAAAAATCATGTGACTCAGCGAATCTGCAGGTTATTTACAGAAACTTCTACTTTATTTATTTTACCATGCCTCTAGTAGATCCATGAGATCTAGCAATCAGCCGCCGTGGACTTGGATTCAAACACTGAAGGTATACTTATGGATGTTTCTGCAGCCAGCAAACGACCTGCATCCACTCTCACCCCCCAAAAAAGTGGCACCACGAAGAAAAAAAAGACTTTATCAGCAGCATCTCGTGAGTCTAAAAAAAAATATGACCGAAGCCGGGCAGGCACCCGCATAAATATTGGAAATGCGTTCGGTTCATGGAGGGAACTTCAGCTGCATTTGGGAGTGAAAACGGATGCTGACATGGCTCATTTCCTTGTGACCAGGTGAGAAAACATTATAGGTCGTGTTTAGAGCCTGATACAGTATGAAAATGATGAGATCAAATCAAATAACAGAGTGGAGAGACCTGACGTGAAGTATGTTAGCCTCCCCGGTGCAGTGCTGTGAAGACGAACAGTCTGTAAAGTGTCTGTGCGCGCTCCCGTGCCGGCTTGGCTGGAGGCTGCAGTTAGTCACAGCGCCTGTCGCGGCAGCACTGAGTCAGATTTTGTAAAGCTGCCTTAAGTTCCTTTAAATGTAAAAAAAAAAAACTTGAAGCTATTGTTTAAGTTTATCTGTTATTTTACAAGAATTCATCAAAAAGTCTCAAGCAGTGGGACTTCAACCTTTCTGAGGCCTTTTAATGCTTTTTTTATGTTTTCTTCCTTGTACTCGACAAAAAAAACACAGAATCTTTCAGTGTCTCTCTGTCAAACTTATTACACGCAGACACACTCTCACACACAATACAGGCGTAGCAGATCTTATCTGTATCGCAATCTGTTGTATTACTGCCAGTTTGTTTCAGGTAAGAAGTTTGCTTTTACACAGAAAGAACCGCAGAAACAAATGCTTCTACTGTTCGCAAATTACGCAGAACCGCAGAAACAAATGCTTCTACTGTTCGCAAATTAGTTCCCACACAAGCGGCGAAGTCACCAGATTAACCACATACTTCCTCTGCAATGAACATGAAGCAGGATTACAGGTCGGATGTGTGTGTCTATGGTTGTGTTCTGCTCCACTAACACTGCAGTTAGAAAGTCTACCCAGTTGTAAATTCACATCACAGTGACAAAAAAACTCACCCTGCTGGGTCAACAGTGAAAAAAGAGAAAAAAAAAATCTAAAAGTGTCAAGCAAACCTGTAAATTGTGGGGTTTTTTTGCACCGTGTAAGCCGAAAGCAACACTGGAAACAGGAAATTACACTAATAAATTCAACTAAAACATGTCTACATATCTAAAATATGTGTCAATATTATGATACAAGCTTTAGAAACATCAGCACATGCAGGTGAACATGTCAGGAACACTTCTAACGTCTTCAGTTTCACAGCTGCATTAACTCAACAGCCATTAAATACAGAAGCTCCCAAAGAGGCTGCAGAACCAACATTTGTTAAAGTGAGACGTAAACAAATCAGAGCTGACCTGTACGGCGTGGTGAAGGGCAGATAATCCTCACCAGTTTGATCCTGAAAAGTAAAAATATTAACTTGAAATCACAACAGACTGAAAACAACATGTTGCATAATCCTCACTGATGGTTTCGTTTCTGCTCAGTGTTTTTTTTTTTTTTAACTGTTTCCTTCCTGTGCAGCAGAACCTCGTCATGTTTACTCTCATGTCCACAAATTTAAATAGAGTTTCTGATTAAAGTTTTTGGAACAGGAAGTAAATACATTCAGACACTCATAGAATTTCTATTAAAATTAAACCGATGATTATAAAATGATAATAAAACAGCTGTGCAGGGCAAAAACACAGTTAGATGTTGTTCTATATTTAGCCAAGACAAGAACTCTGTTCAGTCTGTTTCATGTCAGACTCGTTCAGGTTGACAAGCATGACAACAGGTAACAATCTGTAAAATCCTGAATGTATCTGACCTGAACAATAGAAACAAACTAGATAATGTTCTTCTAGAAAGATACACCCCCAACGACAAGAATTTGTACCCTTCTTGTCGCTGGGGGTGTACCCTGTAGTCCAGGTCCATTTTTGTACCTTATGAAGTTTTTCCACTAAAACAGTAAAATTATGCCACATTTTGAAGTCTTAAACCAACATTCTGAAACATAATATTGAAAATGATGGAAGAAACTTAAAGGAGAACGCCCGTTTTTTTGCAATTGGGGCCTTATTTATTCTGTGAGATGTGTTTTACTCGTCATCAGTGGTACTTTTTTGCGATTCGGATTCGTCTCGGAGATTTTTGATTCACACGGCAAACACCTAAACGCCAATAAACGAGAGTCAGTTGGGCCTGCGTTCGCCGATCCTAAATCGGTTTAAAATCAGTTCAAATCCGTTATTTTTTTAATCTGGCCATTAGGATACTCAATTGTTTATTCCGTTCCAGTGCCATCTTGAATCCTGCGCTCATAGAAATGATAAACAAAGGAAGCTAAGCCACTGCACCAATAGAATGGGCGCGCGGAGAGATGACATCACTCTCCCGTCACTGTAAAAAATATCATTTCTATGAGCGCAGGATTCAAAATGGCACTGGAACGGAATAAACAACGAACGCAGGTCCAACTGACTCTCGTTTATTGGCGTTTAGGTGTTTGCCGTGTGAATCAAAAATCTCCGAGACGAATCCGAATCGCAAAAAAGTACCACTGATGACGAGTAAAACACATCTCACAGAATAAATAAGGCCCCAATTGCAAAAAACGGGAGTTCTCCTTTAATAAAATGGAGATTAACCAGACTTGACCAGGGTTGCAGGTGCAGTTGAAATGGTACAAATTTGTACTTTATATCAATTTGAACCCTCAGAGGGACATTTCTGGCTTTTTAAAGACCAATATTGTACTTTTAAGGGAACATTTTAAAACAATTTACCTATAGGTACAAAAATGTTCTTGTCTCGTACCTTTATTTCTTAGAGTGTATTCACCTTCTGCTTTGATTACTGCTTTGCACATTCTTGGTGTTCTTTTGGAATTCTTTTATACGATCACAGCTTTTCATCCCTGTGTATGCATGAGATTATTCCACTTGTATGTAGGAGAGGTTTTCAGTCATGCGTGTGCACGACAGAGTTTCACTTGTGTGTGGAAGGATTCCAGTAGTCTGTATGAAAGTATTTTGTTTCCATATCTGTATATGTAAGCTAATTTAGAATAATATCCCTGATGATCCCTCATGCACTCGTTTAATCCTGACGATTTGAGAAGTGAAGTAGAAACCACAACAAACTGTTAAACAATCTCCACTGATAGTTTCTGCTCACAGTGTTTGTTTAACTGTTTCCTTCATCCGCAGCTCACCAAGCAAAACCTCGTCATGTTTACTCTCATTTTTAAGAATGTCTAACACAAGAAGGCCCCACCCAACACTTCAGGACAGCCCACCCTAAAACACACTGACAAGCAGCTGCTGTCCTAAAACAATAAGCTGCCGTTACTTAAAGGCTGTGAGTTTTTTTTTATCTTCCAGTGCATCAAGTCTTATTGCAGGAATATCATTTTAAGCTGAGTATGAATAAAATCTGTGTGTCAGATCTTAAATATTAGAAAGACATCTGGATGACAAAGAAAAAAATAGCCTTAAACTATAAATAGTGGATATCCTGACGTGGCTGTATCTGAAACTAGAACTAAAATAAAGGCGTTTAGATTGTTTCATCATGACGGTGATGAATGAACATGGTGGAGATCGGGTGAGGTAGGAATGAGGTGAGTATTTCTCCCCTCAGAGACGAAGTCTTGTGTGTTGCTGTTACAGTGGACTGTGATAGGAGGAATTCTGCTGGCAGCCTTTAACAGGATGTCCCTGCCTGGACTGTCTTCCCTCCCCTTTTTTAATGCGCTAGTGTAACATACACATCAAAGCACTTACAAGCACACTGAGGATTAAAGAGACATTCTCAGCTCTTTCTACAGCTGTGTGATATGAAAGAAGGCCCTGCAAGCAATGTGTGGTTAAGCTGGCTCAGACTACTATTGGTTGCAGCTTCCCACCTCCACCAGATGCAAGAAAAGTCACCTGCGTCCTCCGTGACACCAGCAACCTCGTCTATAACATGTTCACTCTGCTGCCGTCTGGAAAGCTTAACAGTTCTAACATCTGTTTATAATGCTCTGCTATTATGTGTCTTTATTTTGATCTTTATTATGTATTCTTTTAAACTGTATCTATTTTATATTTTTAACTTGCATGATAATCTATGCCGAGACCTGGGAACCAGTAACGGCTGAATGACGGGAAATTCAACTATGAACTCTGGTGTTTCTGGAAAAATCCGCAGAATCCTGATAATAAAAAACATAAAGACTCTATTATTATTATTCATCACTATGAGTTTATTTAGTTTACAGTTTTTACTTATTAATGTTTAATTTACATGAAAACAAATCAAAGAGAAACAACAGAGTAAATAACATCAGGATAAAATGAGCATCAAAGTAAAGTATAACAAACTGATCTGCAGGTTGGTCACTTAGTGCCTTTATACGATGTTTACTACAACACGACGAGCTGCAGGAAGGAGACGTCTCCGTCTCACAGTCGGGGAGCTTCAGTGGTCCGAGTGTAAGCACACGACACCAGTTTCAGTTAGTTCACACGCAGGATCACGTGATGTGGAGGAGGAGTCTTATAAAGAGCAAAGAGGAGGAGGAGCTTAACGCTGCGGGGTCGAATAGGAAAAGCATTAATATCTACAGACGGTGAAACTAAAGGACACAAACGCTTGCAGCCTGTAACAGAAGGAACCCAAACATCAAGCTTCATATTTACAACATAAGTTACTGATTTAAAAGGGGAAATACTGAAGCGAGCGAGTCACTGAGCGTCCATCTTGGTGTTAAGGACTTCTACTTGGTTTTACTGGATGAGAAGGAAATAAAATCCACATTTTTTCTTTGATATCGAAGGATGAAAAAGCAGAAGTCGGTTGATTTTACAGCTGGTTCCTCCCTCAGTGAACCAGCTCCAGCTGGCTGCTGGAGAAAGGCAGCACGCCGCTGACGTAGTAGGCGATGCCGAGCGAGAGGAGGGCGATGACCACCAGCAGCAGCAGGACCCTCCAGAAGCCCAGGTCCTCCACGAACTCCTGCCAGGTGGTGCGGAAGCTGGACAGGACGCCCTCGCTGCTCTGCAGGTTGGGGTTGAGTAAAGAGTGGCTTTCCATGGCGCTGAGACACACAAAGGAAACAATGACTCAGCAGATATCGTCACATAAAGATCACATGACCGCAAAGCTGAGAAGAGCTGCAGACCCTCCAACAGCTAGTCACTAAGACTTTACTTGCTGTTCATTTCTTCCTGAACGACCTCATTTTGGAGGAATGGAACAACAAAAGAGTCGAGTTTACAAACTGGGTTGCTGCGACTTAAAACAACTTCAATTACATAAACTTTATGTGAAACTGCTGGACGTGACCCCTGGATGACCCGGATGTGCTACGTTCCACACTCAGAAATCCCTGTAAAAACTCATGTAATAAAGAACTGAGAAGATGTGAAGGATTACAACATCTGCATGAACAATTACAGCTGTTTTAAGACGTCAGACTAGCTGTTAGCTCATTAGGTCGTTTGTAAACTCTATTTCTCTAATCTGAGGTCGTTCGTGCAGCTAATAACAACCAGAAACAGTGACTACGTTTACATGCAGCTAATATTCGTGTTATAATCAGGTTATGGTCAGTATTCGGGTTTCTGAAATGTTCAGAATAACCAGTTTACATGCATAAGTAGAGAGAGTTACCCCTTTATACATGAAACTTGTAATAACCCGATTTAAACGTGGATGTTTGGGTAGCGTCATGACCAGGGCTTGACATTAACACCCGCCAACCCGCCAAATGCGGGTGAATTTCAGCAGTGGCGGGTGACGCAGCCACTCCGACTAGCCACTTTTGGCGGGCTGAATTTTATATACATTTTTTTATTTTAGTTTTCTCAAATGACATCTGAAATAATAAACGAATTGCAATGTGAGACTAAGACACTACAACTCCCATGAGCACTGCCTGCGCACAGTGTTTGCTCATTGGTCCATTCATGACCAACGTCACTTTAGACAGCCGGTCCCTGTGGACAACAGTTGTGAAGTAGTGGGGGTGATAATGTGGCGGCACATTCAAGGCGTCAGGAAACCCGAAGAGCAAACAAAAAGAAAACATGAAGATGAAATGAAGGAAGGAGAGACAAAGAAAAAGAAAAGGTCGTTTAACGAAAAGTGGAAGACAGCAGGTCGAGAATGGTTATCGTATGACCCAGGGGAGAATGTGTGTACAAGGGTCATTTACATTTAAAAAGGTTGTAAATCTAGGTCAAGTAAACTTTACCACGCCATAGTCAGCTTTAATCATAATAAACCTAATTTATCAACAACAAAATTGTGGCTAGTGAAAATGCTGAGTGGCTAGTAACTTTGGAAAACCACTAGCCACAGTGGCTGGTGAACAGAAAAGTTAATATCAAGCCCTGGTCATGACGTATGGACTACTACAAGATGCAATATGTGTCATTTCTGATTCTTCCTGTATCCAAAAACAGCAACATGCTAACTAGTTCAGAACAGATAGCGATCGCCTTTGTTTGCGCTTTGGTGCTGGTACTGACCCACCAGCATCTCTTAACACGACTGTGCGTGATGACCTTCATTAATAGAAGGTGTGGTGCTGTGCTGCGTCTCGCCATGTTGACCTCGACTTGTTTACTTCTGGTGTACTAGCGCATAGTCTCTCTACTCAAAAGACCAAGATTCCTTGTGAATAGAGCATGTGCAGAACACATGTTTTAATGGGGTTATGTCGATACGCGTTTACACCACTAAATATTCGCGTTAGAAAATGGTTACCCCAGGGGTAAAATCTGGGTTTCTAAAAACCCAGCTATGAGCATATTTGGGTTTTTGCCGGTGTTTACATGACCGTGCGGAACCGGGTTATTGTGAATATTCGGGTTTTAAAAGGGTTATTGTAAACGCATGTAAACGCAGTCAGTACAAACTGAGTAAATGTGTTAAAGTCACACGTCTGTTCAGGTTGTATGTTTTTATGTGTTTTTCAGAACGTTACAGCTGTGTAACCGTCTGAACATAAGATTTTATTTTTGTGATCCAAAGATCTGATTGAAGTTACTTCATATTTTAGTAAATGATTATTTAATAATCTAAGATTAAAAGATTATTTCTAGTTTTGGGGGGTGCTGACATTTGTACAGTTTCAGGGTCTAATGACATCATGACACACGACCTGCAGGCGCCTGGGACTGAACTACCCACCTCCTGATCAGAGGACCACCTTCTTCCCCATTAGACGCCCCAGACAAATGAAACCTGTCCAAACACACGTCCACACTCCCTGAATCCACCAGCAGGACATTTCTCTCTTCTAGTTAGAGGCGAGTCAGTGGGAAGAAAAGCTGATAATGTGACACAGATGTTGGCAGGAGTGGAATTAAACGAGAGTTTAAACTGTCTGACATCTTCTCTTTCACAAAGAAACCTTTTCCTCTGAGCACTTCAAAACAGATTTCTGACCCTGAGCCAGTGAAAAGGAGGGTAACAGTCTGACTGTTGCCTTGGAAAAATGTCAGCGTGGCAGCAAAACACGGCTGCAGTTTCCTGTTGGTCTCCAGATAAACACATGCAACCCGTCTGACTTCACTGTAAAGTCTCTCTACTGTCCATATAAAACTTTCTCTGATGTCTCATTATTTCCCGTCTTCCTCGGCTGTGCAACAGTAATAATTGTCCCCAGGAGACAAGGATCGGGGTGAAACATGTGGACAAAACAGAACATCAAGTCAATCGGAGGCCAATTAGGAGAATTAACAGACGGGCATACATGTCAACCTTGAGAACTCAGAATTAGGGAGATAATTGTGGAGAATTGAGGAGACTGTGTTGAGGTGTGTTGCTATAAAAATCCGGTCAGAAACAACAGACGGCGGAAAGTGAAATCGGGAGAAATTGCAGACTGGTTCAAGCACTTTTCACCTTTAGAGATGGATCCAGCAGCGCCTGACCTCCATGTTTACGTTGTACATACTCTTACATTTCCTCTACATACAAATTTATCTTCGTATTTTATACTTTTCAATTTTTCTTTATCTTTTTTATTCTTTTTTTTACTCTAATTTACATTTTTACATTGCTTTTTTCGCACTGACTTGAGAACAGCTTTAATCTTGTTGTATTTGTATAATGACAGTAAAGGCATTTTATTCTATTCTAGGAGACCACAGCACCTGGTCCTGTCAGGACCGGAGACTGAAGCCGTGACTCACACAGATTCACCACCGTTTAAAATCAGACTGGAAACACGTTTTCCTGCTCAGATCACCTGACACTGAGTTCAATGACCTCTAATGACCCCAACAGAGCATGTGCAGAACAGAGCATGTGCAGCCGAGCTCCTCTGAGACGTGGAGGAACAAGATTCACATCATGGACGAGCAGCAGACAAGCTCTCATGTAAATGTGGACCAGCGCTGAGACACAAAATAAACAATGACTCAGCAGATATCGTCACATAAAGATCACATGACCACAGAGCTGAGAAGAGCTGCAGACCCTCCAACAGCTAGTCACTAAGACCTTCTCAGTTCAAAGGGACATTTGCTCATTTCTTCCAGAACGACCTCATTTTGAAGGAATGGAACAACATCTTAAAACAACTTCAATCTCTTAACCTTCATGTGAAACTGCTGGACAGACAAGCTCTCATGTAAATATGGACCAGAACTTTTGTTCCTGACACCAGAACCTTTCAATCCACCTCAGGGTGAAACCCAGCCTGCAGCTTCTGGACCGACTGGGACCCACATGTAGCTTCTACACAGAAGCAGCTGTTACACTGCTGCTTCAACATCACACCAGATGTGTAAAACACAACCGATAATAAAACACAAACAGCTGACGGAGATCCCACATCTGGAACCTGGTGTCAGGCTGGAAGGAACTTTCACTGTAAAACACAGTCTGACTTCTTAACTCCGCCCACCCGCTCCATGTAGACTTACCTCTCGCTGTCGGCCATCTGCATGGTCTCCAGTTTGGAGTGAGCTCCTCTGTTGAACCCCTTCACCTCCTGCTCCTCCAGTCCCTCCAGAAGACGAATAGCGTCCTTGTTGACCCCTCGTCTCTTTGCTAGAACCAGCGGAGTCGAGCCGTTGTGATTACTGTCACCAAACCGAGAGAGAAAGCAGAAGTCATGACAGATGAAGGTAAAACCAAATAGAGTTTCTACAGCAGCAGAAACAAGTTTGTTCAATATAAAGTTTATATACTGAAAAACATCCACAGAAGATTCAAATCGGTCAGACTGTTAATATAAATGATCAAATAATTAATAATGACCCAATAAGCAAACAAGCTTTCTGTATTTACACAGACCTTCTTCTTCTACTGAGATAAAGTATCTGTTCTTCTACATGAGGTGGGGAGAGATGGAATTCAATCATCTTTGGAGTTATTTTAAAGCGTCTCACTAGCTACGTTTACATGCACCAAATTTCGCCAATCTGATTAAAATCTTGGTCGATCGGAATTCCCAAATCCCTGTTTACATGGACACTAACTGAAATGATCTGATCATGTCATGAGTACACAGGCACCAAGCACTCGATCAGGTTAAATGAGTTGAGCATGCGCACAGCGAGTTGTCTTTCCGGGGGAAGAAAAAAAAGTAAACAAACTCCGTCCTTTCTGCACGTCTTTCCCGCCCCATCGTGTGCTCGAGCTGACTCACGTTATCCCCAATATGGACCTTCTGCGGGTGATTACCTTTATGTTTGGGTTTTTACTGGTCGCATTAACCAAGCTAGCGGCTGAATACATATTACTACTGCTCCTCCACCACAGGAGAGGAGAGCAGGATGACAGGATGACTGCACCAGCAGACCACTTCTGTTTACTTCCCGCTATGTTTTCTACTTGGGTCTGCGAAAGCGGAAAGACGTCACGCTGAAGTTGTACGCATGCGCAGTGGGCTCTTTTCACCCTTTCTTCCCGAATGAGTGTATACATGCAGGTCTATCCGAATGAAGATCGGACAAAACCACCCCTCTCGATCGGAAGTAAATTTCTTTCGGATCAGGCTGCATCGGATCAAAACATTCGGGTTGACATGTTTACATGACGTCTTTTTTATCCGATTGGGCGTTTATTCCGATTAAATGTGCCCATGTAAACGTAGCTACTGATCTGATGCAGCCTGATCAGAATGAAATTTACTTCCGATCGAGAGGGGTGGTTTTGTCCGATCTTCATTCGGATAGACGTGCATGTATACACCCATTCGGAAAGAAAGGGTGAAAAGAGCCCTTTGAGCATGCGTACAACTTCAGTGTGACGTCTTTCCGCTGTCGCAGACCCAAGTAGAAAACATGGCGGGAAGTAAACAGAAGTGGTCTGCTGGTGCAGTTATCCTGTCATCCTGCTCTCCTCTCCTGTGGCGGAGGAGCAGTAGTAATATGTATTCAGCCTCTAGCTTGGTTAATGCGACCAGTAAAAACCCAAACATAAAGGTAATCACCCGCAGAAGGTCCATATTGGGGATAACGTGAGTCAGCTCGAGCACACGATGGGGCGGGAAAGACGTGCAGAAAGGACGGAGTTTGTTTACTTTTTTTTCTTCCCCCGGAAAGACAACTCGCTGTGCGCATGCTCAACTCATTTAACCTGATCGAGTGCTTGGTGCCTGTGTACTCATGACATGATCAGATCATTTCAGTTAGTGTCCATGTAAACAGGGATTTGGGAATTCCGATCGACCAAGATTTTAATCAGATTGGGGAAATTTGGCGCATGTAAACGTAGCTAATGACGTGTTTACATGACGTATTTTTTTCCGATTGAGCGTTTATTCTGATTAAATGTGCCCATGTAAACAAAGCTATTGTCTTTAAATAATGATTATGGCATTTTTACCCCAAATCACAAAACTTGTGTCGTTTTCTAGGATGTAGTTTCTGCATAGCAGCAGTAACGTTAGGAATTCACCTCTGTGCTGTGAGTGGAACCGTTGGCGCGCAGGATGCTGCTTAGTAACATAGACTTTACATGTAATCCAGCTGTCCTGCTGCATGGACGCGCTGGGCGGTGTGAACGCACCATTAGAACGCAGTGTTTTAGCTTTCAGTAATATTTTTGAATTTTTTTCTGGTGGAGGGATTTATCGGCCATTATATCACTATCATCCTGCTCTAAAGTCTTTATATCGGTATCAAAAAATCCATATCGGTCGGGTCCTAATGCCGTCTCACAGAGTTGCTCTGAGGAAACCTAACGGGTTTCTGTAAAACAGCCTGCAGCAAATTCAGATCGAACCACACACAGGCAACAACCGGAAAACACCTAAATATAGATCCTTGTTCAGCAATGTGCTGACTAATATAAAACCTTACGAGGTAACACTCTCACAACGTGTGAGTGTGTGTGTGAATGGGTGAATGACAAAAAAACTGTAGTGTGAACTGCTTTGGGGGTCGTAGGACCTGAGTAAAGCGCTATACAAGTACACGCCATTTACCATTTACAATCATACAGTTTGTTTTGGGCTGTGACCACAGCAAAGCCACATGGCTTTCTTTCATTCCTTCTAACCACATACTCCTGTAGCTTGTAAGTAAAGTTTATTTGTAGCATATTTGACAGATAAAATTCCCAAAGTGCTTCAAAAAAAAAAACAAGACATCAAAATCATGATTAAAACCTGAAGAAACAAGTTAAAGTTACAGATAATGAGATACTGAATCTTTAAAAAAGCTTTGATTCAATGTAAAGATAAAAGTAGTTTAAAAAAATGGCGGATCAGGAGCTGGCAGCAGCTACTTCTAAGGTAAATTTCCAGTTTGAATGTAAGTTAACTAGTGCTGTCAAACAATTAAAATATTTAATCGTGATTAATCGAATTTATGTCCAAGTTAATTCGCAATTAAGCTTGATTAATCGCACATTATCTAGTTCAAGTGTCCCTTGATTTCTTTTTTGTCCCAGTTATTTTTTTTCTCATTTTAATGCTCTTATGGAAGAGTGGATCGGCTTGCTTTGTGCAAATGTTTTTATTGAAAAAAAACACTGGCATATACCTAAATTCAACAGTCATTCACAGTTGGAGAAAATGATCTCACACACAATATAACACTGTTCAACAGAAGGCTGAAGAAAAAACAACAGGGATCAAAACAGGGGGATACGAAATAAAATAAAGTGCACATGTTAAGGTAAATCAGGCAAAATAGCCTGTAGTGCAATTAAATGATGGTTTAACATATTCTTTCAAGTTTGTTTTGAACGTAACAATAAGGCCACAGCTGAGAAATCCTGTTCCCCCCTGTAACTTTGACATAAAAAGACCAAACGTCTTCATATTCACAGAAGTAAGTGTCCATTATGAGAGGACTGTGGACAGAAAAGGACAGGCTTGTCAAAGTATTAAAAAGTAAGGAGGGGGGGACGGAATATTTCAGGGTGCTGAGAAATCCTGTTCCCCCCTGTAACTTTGACTGTCTGTCCGTTCATCCATCTACATATATAAAGTAATATAAAAACATGGCAGCCTAACAAACAAGAAGTTATAGAAAATAGTGTTTGGTGGATGATAATCAATTCAATTGAAATTCAAAAATTTATTTTTAATCCCAGAGTAAAATGAATCATTGTTGTAGCTCAGACTAATCAAGTCTAACCGCCGGGTTTAGTGTACGTGAATACCGAGAGACTTGATTCTCACGGCGAGTAAAAAAAACACTCAAAACAATTTTCGTTTTCGTTCATTGATTTTACGGAAGCTTAATAAAGCAAGAACTTCGACAGGGAAACTTGTCCTTTTATCAGTCTAGTTTCAGTCTAGCGAGAAACTGATCAGAAGGGTTGTGAAGGGGCTGTCGGCTCCGCCCCTCTGCCTGCGGTGCGCGCTCCCGAGACAGGGGGAAACAGAATATTTCAGGGGAACACATTTTCGCACAAGACCGGTCTTACTGGAGCCGGTGTGATGTTGTAGTTTTCTAACGTAACGAGTTTTTTGCAAAATCGTGGAGAAAAACTACAAAGGGCTGGCCCAAATAGAACGAGCGTTAATCTCGCGATAAAAAAATGCACGCCGTTAAAATGGGTTTCAGTTAATGTCATTAATAACGCGTTTAACTGACAGCACTAAAGTTAACTAATTGTTAATTAATTGTAAGTATTGGGCTTATATCTAAAATGTTTTTTTAGATCTAAAGCACTTATACGATTGGTTAGTTAGTAGTTTTATCTTCAGTGGCTAGAATTTACTAACTCGCTTACGCATTTATTTTATATTTATTAACATTTGCAGTGCCATGGCTGAAGGAATGCTGCTACGTTACTACGATGGGTGGAACGTAAACTAACACGGTCACGTGAGGTAAGTCTGTTTCAGTTTCCTCCAAAGCAAGACACGTCACATTTAGATACACCCGGAGTGTCTGTGCTTCTCTTCCAAGTCCAATTCCTTGTACTGTACAAATGATACAAAAGAGCTTGATTCTGCTGAAAATCTATCTCCATGACTACAGCTGAAAAAAACCAGGAGCAAAAAGCTAAGATGGCTAACATTAATGCTAGCGCTGGATACCAAAGGACAGAATCAATAATATAAAAAAAAGATGCAAATGTGACAGAATTTTAGTAATAATAAAAGTAGGAATAAATCTCAGTTAATTGAATATATTCTTACCAGATGTCGATCTTCAGCCCGTTGGAGACCAGGAACTGTATAGTGTCAACATGGCCGCACAAATGCAGGGCCGTATTCCCCTGATAATCCGTAGCCAACAGGTCGGCCCCGAACTTGTGAAGGAGGCGACATATTTCCACGTTCCCGCGGGCGGCGGCTAGGTGCAGACCCGTGCGGCCCCGGTTGTCTCGGATGTTGGGGTCGCATCCCGTCTCCAGGAGCCTCTTGGCGAACGGCAGGTCTCCATCGATGCAGGCTTGCAGCAGAGGCACGCTGGTCTGCGACGAGTCGTTGATGAAGACATAGGACATGTCCGAGTGGGTGTCAGAAAATTCCAGCGTACCTGAAGTCACCACAGACCAATTTAGATCACATTTACATTCAATTCAATAGAAAAGCTCCATGTATAGACTAAAGGAAAGAGAAGAAACACCAGATTATGAAACACAGTGTATTAAAGACATAATCTAAACTGATATTTTCCCCATCAGATCTTAATAAGTGCAGAAGCTCCTAGAAGAGAAGAAACTGCTTTCTGAACTACAGACACATTGTTTGGATATGTCACACAGTGACACTAGAGAACACAGCAACACACCCAATAACATGACTGACGCTCGCAGAAAGCAGTACAGAAGTATTATCTGCTGAGGATGGCTGTTAACAGTCCAGGTGAGGCCAACAAATAAAACCACGCCCAGAAATCTGAACAATTCTCACTGAGAATTCATTTACCTTTAATACTCTGTGCTGTTTCTACCAATAGAAGTAGTTTGCCAGCACCATTCAGTAACTTGTTTAATAGTAAAAGAAAAAAAATAGTGTAAGAAACTGCAATAAACTTGGGATTTTACTGTTAAATAACAATGTTTGACAGAGTGAAAGATCTTTAATAAAGCAGCATTAGCTGGAAGTCACCTTTCAGTTTAGTTACCACACATATACACTCACACACCTCAGCAGCAAATTGTGAGACAGATAAACAGATAATCAGTTTAAAACAAAAAGTCAAAATAAGAACGAAAACAAGTAATCACATCAAGGTTTGTACTTCTCGTTATCACAGTCAGATTATTAAATCTCCAGAACATTTCTGTTTAATGTAAATATATGAACCCCGACAGAGTTGAAGCAGAATACAGAACCAGAAAACCGAGAGTTCTTTGAAAGATTTTCTTCAGATCCTCTACAGGAGATCCTTCCCGTCTACAGCTAGAACCCTCTACGGGAGATCCTTCCCGTCTACAGCTAGAACCCTCTACGGGAGATCCTTCCCGTCCACAGCTAGAACCCTCTACGGGAGATCCTTCCCGTCCACAGCTAGAACCCTCTACGGGAGATCCTTCCCGTCCACAGCTAGAACCCTCTACAGGAGATCCTTCCCGTCCACAGCTAGAACCCTCTACAGGAGATCCTTCCTGTCTACAGCTAGAACCCTCTACAATGACTATCTGATGAAACACTGAGTTACTACAACCATTTGACACTTGATGGAGTACTGGATTACTAGAATACCTGCACAGGAGCAAGTACCACAAGGTCCTGCAGAGGGAGCAAAGACTCATGGGACTGTTTGTTCTTGTTGTTGTTGTTTAGTAGTTTTGATCACGTAATGAATAATGTGTTGAGTGTTTTTAAAACTGTGACTGTGATCACAGATCGACATCCTGCAACGCTCATGTTCAGCCGAGTGACATCAGAGTAACTCCTGATGAATTATGGGTACAATAAATACAGTTCAGAAACTCAAATCACTGATCGGGTTTCGAAAGCTTACCACAACAGGAAGAGCCACTCAGAAGAGAACTTAGTTTTTACCTCTCAGTGGGGAGTTATTCACCCTCAAGACACATAATCGAAAAAGTGAGTGAAACCTGAGCATCAGGAATTACATGAACGTGTCACTAAACAAAAAAAATCTGAATTTTATCCTGATCTGACACCGACAGGTCGCTGCTGCTGTTCTGTACATAAACTCTGTCTGACACAACTTCAACTAAATATTTGATATTAAAGCTAATATATTTTTTATTCTTTAAGAATCTTTAATCCTACATTTACACCAAGATTTAGGATATTTCACAGTTAAGCCTGTTTTAAATTTATTCTGACTTAATGTGACAGTTTTGCTGTGTGATGTCATCAGATTAACAATGTGAACATCCTCAATTTGTTTACAGTTTGTAAAGAAGCTCATGTCATTTGTAGCTAATTAATCCATATTTTATACTGTTTATACTGATAATAAAGCTAAATGTTAGACTTTAAATATTCCTGCATGTTTTGAAGATGCAGTGAAACGAAGACGAGACCTCAGGAGACGTGACTGGACATCTGTAGTGAGTCACACGGGGGTTTGGTCTGCTCAGTCTGCACGGTTGCTTCTGCAGGAATGTCGGTGTTGGGGGTGCCGGGGTCTCTCTGTACAGCCCTGTGGCTCTAACCAGTTCCTGTGGTTTCATCTGGTAGTGGTCCTGGGTGAGGATGAACCCCATACATACATGACTTCCTCACAGTGCCGGTTGTTTATTTATTGAGTTTTTATTTTGGAGATCTAGATAACATTTATGGTGGTGGTTGGGGGGGGGTAGAAGGGAGTTGGGGTGAAGCACTTGGTGTTGCAAATAGCAGGAGAATTGCTACAAATAAAGTTTGATTTGATTTGAAAAATGAAATTCGAGCCATTGGAGCTTTAAATATGAGCAGATGAGACAAAATAAATATTGTTGAGCTGCAGCAAAGACATCTTCAGACTCTGATGTTGTGTAACACACAGCAAACAACAGTGATCAGAGCAACATTAGCTGGTGTTAAGGTGTCACTTCAGTGTGGTTCCACAATGTTTCTAGTGTGTATGTGGGCCAGATTATATCCACGATTATATCTACTTTTATTCTGTCTTTTATTTTTGTGACAGACACAGTTTAACATTTTAAAGTGTTTGTGACTCACTCAGGTCTCATTAAAACACATGAAACATGGTGCCAATGTCACGTCAGGGAGGTAGTGGTGCAGGACCCAAGTGCAGGCAGGAGACGGGAGACGTAAATGCAGCAACAAAAAGAATTTAATAATAAAGTAAAGATGCTGACGGGGCAGCAAAAACAAACTTACATGAGCGAAAGTGCTGGAGGGCGATGACCAGCGGTAATCCAACACACACAGACGGCAATGGTGAACATGATATGATTAAAGCTATAGAAGGTGGAACTGAACTAACACGCACAATAATCCGACACAGACTAGGGAACACATGAGGCTTAAATACACAAACACTAACTGATCACCAACTCAAAACATCTGGGAACATGGGGAAGACAAGCAGGAACTAATTATAACAGGATCCACCTGCGAGTGGACAGAATGAATAAAGGGAGTGACGTAACACAATCAAGGAACCTCAGATACAAGCAGGAGAACAGGAAACACAGACATGACCAAAATAAAAGCAGAACAGGAAACAAGACTGGGGCAAAATAAAGGCTGAACTAAATGACAGATATCAAACATGAACTCAGACACAAGGCAAGACTAAACTAACAAAACACCTGAATGGAAAAACATTAGACTGAGGAGAACTGAATAAACCTAAACTACTCTAAAGTACAGGGTGGACACAGATGACTGGAAAAGAAACACAACTACAGAAAAACCAAAAGGTACAACATGGCATGAAACTGAACAAAACCCCAGAACCTGACAGGACCCCCCCTTTAAGGGACGGCACCCGACGTCCCAAAACAAAACCCCAATACGGGCGGGAGGTGGGAGGAAAGGAAGGAGGGACCTAACACAAGTATAATCACAGGAAACAAAACACAAAAAAAAAACTCAAAACCAGGCTACCCTCAGAGTTCAAGGCCTGGAATATCACATGCGCCGGAGGCGCAGAGAGTCAGAAGGTGGCCTGGAAACCACCAGAGTGGGGCACCAAAATGTCCAGGAAGCGGCACAGAGGCCGAAACGAAAGCTCTACTGAACGGCCAGGGGCCGTGAGGTGAGGCGCCAACAGTCTATAGGACGGCCTGGAAGCCGTGAGGTGAGGCGCCGAGAGTCTATAGGACGGCCTGGAAGCCGTGAGAGGAGGCACCAAAAGTCTGGAGGACGGCCTGGAGGCCGCGCTGAGAAACACCCAAAGTCTGGAGGGTGGCCCGGAGGCCGCGCTGAGAAACTCCCAAAGTCTGGAGGGCGGCCTGAGAGCCGTGAGGCCTTGAGGCGCAGCGCGCCTGGAGTGCGGCCTGAGAGCCGTGAGGCCTTGAGGCGCAGCGCGCCTGGAGTGCGGCCTGAGAGCCGTGGAGCGAAGAGGCGCAGCGCGCCTGGAGAGCGGCCTGGGAGCCGCGAAGCGTTGAGGCGCAGCGCGCCTGGAGTGCGGCCTGGGAGCCGCGAAGCGTTGAGGCGCAGCGCGCCTGGAGTGCGGCCTGGGAGCCGCGGAGCGAAGAGGCGCAGCGTGCCTGGAGAGCGGCCTGGAAGCCGCGGAGCGAAGAGGCGCAGCGCGCCTGGAGAGCGGCCTGAGAGCCGCGAAGCGTTGAGGCGCAGCGCGCCTGGAGTGCGGCCTGGGAGCCGCGGAGCGAGGAGGCGCAGCGCGCCTGGAGAACGGCCTAAGAGCCGTGAAGCGTTGAGGCGCAGCGCGCCTGAAGTGCGGCCGCTGCTGCTGGCGGGAGGACAGCCGCTGATGCCGGATGAAGGTCTTGGAGGTCTGGGAGGTCTAGGAGGTCTGGGAGGTCTTGGAGATCTGGGAGGTCTAGGAGGTCTTGGAGATCTGGGAGGTCTAGGAGGTCTTGGAGATCTGGGGGCTGCGGTATGATGAACCGGTGCTGGTGCTGATGAGTCCGGAGGACCGTCGCGGACGGCGACGTCCTCGAACCCAGGCGGAGGCGGAAGCGTAGGGGGACCGTCGCGAACGGCGACGTCCTCGAACCCAGGCGGAGGCGGAAGCGTTGGAGGACCGTCGCGGACGGCGACGTCCTCGAACCCAGGCGGAGGCGGAAGCGTTGGAGGACCGTCGCGGACGGCGACGTCCTCGAACCCAAACGGAGGCGGAAGCGTTGGAGGACCGTCGCGGACGGCGACGTCCTCGAACCCAGGCGGAGGCGGGAGCGTTGGAGGACCGTCGCGGACGGCGACGTCCTCGAACCCAGGCGGAGGCGGGAGCGTTGGAGGATCGTCGCGGACGGCGACGTCCCCGGACCCCGGCGTAGGAGGCGCGTCGCGGACGGCGACGCCCTCGGACCCAGGCGATGGAGGACCATCGCGGATTGCGACGCCCTCGGACCCAGGCGATGGAGGACCGTCGCGGATTGCGACGCCCTCGGACCCAGGCGATGGAGGACCGTTGCGGACTGCGACGCCCTCGGACCCAGGCGTTGGAGGACCGTCGCGGACGGCGACGTCCTCGGACCCTGGCGCTGGAGGCGCGTAGCGGACGGCGACGCCCTCGGACCCAGGCGATGGAGGACCGTCGCGGATTGCGACGCCCTCGGACCCAGGCGTTGGAGGACCGTCGCGGACTGCGACACCCTCGGACCCAGGCGTTGGAGGACCGTCGCGGACGGCGACGTCCCCGAACCCAGGAGGAAGCGCTGGAGGACCATCGGGGACGGCGACGTCCTCGGACCCTGGTGTTGGAGGCGCATCGCGGACGGCGACGTCCTCGAACCCAGGCGGAGGCGCTGGAGGCCGTCGCGGACGGCGACGTCCTCGGAACCCGGCGTTGGAGGCGCGTCGCGGACGGCGACGTCCTCGAACCCAGGAGGAGGCGCTGGAGGACCGTCGCGGACGGCGACGTCCTCGGACCCTGGTGTTGGAGGCGCGTCGCGGACGGCGACGTCCTCGAACCCAGGAGGAGGAGGAAGCGTAGGAGGACCGTCGCGGACGGCGACGTCCTCGGAACCCGGCGTTGGAGGCGCGTCGCGGACGCCGACGTCCTCGAACCCAGGCGGAGGCGGGAGCGTTGGAGGACCGTCGCGGACGGCGACGTCCTCGAACCCAGGCGGAGGCGGAAGCGTAGGGGGACCGTCGCGAACGGCGACGTCCTCGAACCCTCGGAACCCGGCGTTGGAGGCGCGTCGCGGACGGCGACGTCCTCGAACCCAGGAGGAGGAGGAAGCGTAGGAGGACCGTCGCGGACGGCGACGTCCTCGGAACCCGGCGTTGGAGGCGCGTCGCGGACGGCGACGTCCTCGAACCCAGGAGGAGGCGCTGGAGGACCGTCGCGGACGGCGACGTCCTCGGACCCTGGTGTTGGAGGCGCATCGCGGACGGCGACGTCCTCGAACCCAGGAGGAGGCGCTGGAGGCCCTTCGCGGACGGCGACGTCCTCGGACCCTGGCGTTGGAGGCGCGTCACGGACGGCGACGCCCTCGAAGCCAGGCGCTGGAGGACCGTCGCGGACGGCGACGTCCTCGGACCCTGGCGTTGGAGGCGCATCGCGGACGGCGACGTCCTCGAACCCAGGAGGAGGCGCTGGAGGCCCGTCGCGGACGGCGACGTCCTCGGACCCTGGCGTTGGAGGCGCGTCACGGACGGCGACGCCCTCGAAGCCAGGCGCTGGAGGACCGTCGCGGACGGCGACGTCCTCGGAACCCGGCGTTGAAGGCGCGTCGCGGACGGCGACGTCCTCGAACCCAGGAGGAGGCGGAAGCGTAGGAGGACCGTCGCGGACGGCGACGTCCTCGGAACCCGGCGTTGGAGGCGCGTCGCGGACGGCGACGTCCTCGAACCCAGGAGGAGGCGCTGGAGGACCGTCGCGGACGGCGACGTCCTCGGACCCTGGCGTTGGAGGCGCATCGCGGACGGCGACGTCCTCGAACCCAGGAGGAGGCGCTGGAGGCCCGTCGCGGACTGCGACGTCCTCGGACCCTGGCGTTGGAGGCGCGTCGCGGACGGCGACGCCCTCGAACCCAGGAGGAGGCACTGGAAGACCCCCTGGAGGACAGCAGTCGGCGGGACCCTCAGGCGGACTGGAGGCGTCGAGACCCTCGGGAGAACTGGAGCCCGGTCTGGAACCCGGACCCCCTGGAGGGCTGGAGCCTGGTCTGGTACCCGGACCCCCTGGAACTCTGGAACCCGGGCCCTCTGGAACTCTGGAACCCGGGCCCTCTGGAACTCTGGAACCCGGACCCTCTGGAACTCTGGAACCCGGACCCTCTGGAACTCTGGAACCCGGACCCTCTGGAACTCTGGAACCCGGGCCCTCTGGAGGACTGGAGCCCGGTCTGGAACCCGGATCCTCTGGAGGACTGGAGCCCGGTCTGGAACCCGGACCCTCTGGAGGACTGGAGCCCGGTCTGGAACCCGGACCCTCTGGAGGACTGGAGCCCGGTCTGGAACCCGGACCCGCTGGAGGACTGGGGGAACCGCTGCTAAGGAGGGAGCGGTTCGGAACGCCAGCCGTGTTCCCAGGAACGGCGAGGGTCGGTCCTCTACAAAGTCCCGGCGGGCGTTCTTCGCTGCTTCTCGGGCAAAAAACTGGAAGAGCGTCATCCTCTCCCCTGCTGGGTCCATAATGGTCGGATTATTCTGTCACGTCAGGGAGGTAGTGGTGCAGGACCCAAGTGCAGGCAGGAGACGGGAGACGTAAATGCAGCAACAAAAAGAATTTAATAATAAAGTAAAGATGCTGACGGGGCAGCAAAAACAAACTTACATGAGCGAAAGTGCTGGAGGGCGATGACCAGCGGTAATCCAACACACACAGACGGCAATGGTGAACATGATATGATTAAAGCTATAGAAGGTGGAACTGAACTAACACGCACAAACACAATAATCCGACAAAGACTAGGGAACACATGAGGCTTAAATACACAAACACTAACTGATCACCAACTCAAAACATCTGGGAACATGGGGAAGACAAGCAGGAACTAATTATAACAGGATCCACCTGCGAGTGGACAGAATGAATAAAGGGAGTGACGTAACACAATCAAGGAACCTCAGATACAAGCAGGAGAACAGGAAACACAGACATGACCAAAATAAAAGCAGAACAGGAAACAAGACTGGGGCAAAATAAAGGCTGAACTAAATGACAGATATCAAACATGAACTCAGACACAAGGCAAGACTAAACTAACAAAACACCTGAATGGAAAAACATTAGACTGAGGAGAACTGAATAAACCTAAACTACTCTAAAGTACAGGGTGGACACAGATGACTGGAAAAGAAACACAACTACAGAAAAACCAAAAGCTGCAACATGGCATGAAACTGAACAAAACCCCAGAACCTGACAGCCANGGAGGACCATCGGGGACGGCGACGTCCTCGGACCCTGGCGTTGGAGGCGCGTCACGGACGGCGACGCCCTCGAAGCCAGGCGCTGGAGGACCGTCGCGGACGGCGACGTCCTCGGAACCCGGCGTTGAAGGCGCGTCGCGGACGGCGACGTCCTCGAACCCAGGAGGAGGCGGAAGCGTAGGAGGACCGTCGCGGACGGCGACGTCCTCGGAACCCGGCGTTGGAGGCGCGTCGCGGACGGCGACGTCCTCGAACCCAGGAGGAGGAGGAAGCGTAGGAGGACCGTCGCGGACGGCGACGTCCTCGGAACCCGGCGTTGGAGGCGCGTCGCGGACGGCGACGTCCTCGGAACCCGGCGTTGGAGGCGCGTCGCGGACGGCGACGTCCTCGAACCCAGGAGGAGGCGCTGGAGGACCGTCGCGGACGGCGACGTCCTCGAACCCAGGCGGAGGCGGAAGCGTTGGAGGACCGTCGCGGACGGCGACGTCCTCGAACCCAGGCGGAGGCGGAAGCGTTGGAGGACCGTCGCGGACGGCGACGTCCTCGGACCCTGGCGCTGGAGGCGCGTAGCGGACGGCGACGCCCTCGGACCCAGGCGATGGAGGACCGTCGCGGATTGCGACGCCCTCGGACCCAGGCGTTGGAGGACCGTCGCGGACTGCGACACCCTCGGACCCAGGCGTTGGAGGACCGTCGCGGACGGCGACGTCCCCGAACCCAGGAGGAAGCGCTGGAGGACCATCGGGGACGGCGACGTCCTCGGACCCTGGCGTTGGAGGCGCGTCACGGACGGCGACGCCCTCGAAGCCAGGCGCTGGAGGACCGTCGCGGACGGCGACGTCCTCGGAACCCGGCGTTGAAGGCGCGTCGCGGACGGCGACGTCCTCGAACCCAGGAGGAGGCGGAAGCGTAGGAGGACCGTCGCGGACGGCGACGTCCTCGGAACCCGGCGTTGGAGGCGCGTCGCGGACGGCGACGTCCTCGGAACCCGGCGTTGGAGGCGCGTCGCGGACGGCGACGTCCTCGAACCCAGGAGGAGGCGCTGGAGGACCGTCGCGGACGGCGACGTCCTCGGACCCTGGTGTTGGAGGCGCATCGCGGACGGCGACGTCCTCGAACCCAGGAGGAGGCGCTGGAGGCCCTTCGCGGACGGCGACGTCCTCGGACCCTGGCGTTGGAGGCGCGTCGCGGACGGCGACGCCCTCGAACCCAGGAGGAGGCACTGGAAGACCCCCTGGAGGACAGCAGTCGGCGGGACCCTCAGGCGGACTGGAGGCGTCGAGACATTTGTTGTTTGACACTTATAAAGCAGTTATGAATATTTTGATGAGCTTCAGTCTCAATTTGAAACTAGAAGTGATGAAATACAGGAAAGCAGCTCTTTGTTTACATCTTAAATGGATATTGAAAAGTATTTGTGAACTCGTGTTTTTGTTGATATAATGGTGAAACGCTGTACAGCAGGTGGTTGGAGTAACACTGCTTCCTTAAGATGTTTCTATAAATCAGACCCAGATTTAGGGATTTCATCACTTTGGCCTGAGATAAAAGCAGCAGATCATTTCAGTTATTTTTCCTTGCTAATATTACTCCCACATTTCCCATGAGCACCTCATACAGCCGTTGGCTACATGCTAACGTTTGTGTCCAGTATGTCGATTTACACCAGCAGAACTTATTCAAACTGAGTCTCGGGGCGACAGTAGCTCAGTGAGTAGAGCAGGTTGTCTGGTAACCGGAGGTTCACTGGTTTGTTTCACTGTCCAGAAAAAAAATCACCTGGCTGTTGTGTCCTTGGGCAAGACACTTTACCCACTTTTTCTGTTGGGTGGTGGTTGGAGGGTACGGTGGTGTCTGGCAGCCTCACCTCTGTCAGTGTGTGTCCCAGGACAGCTGTGGCTACATGTGTGTGAGTGCATATGTGAATGGGTGTGTGAATGAGTTACTATATTGTGAAGCACTTTGTGTTCTATAACTAAAGTGATACACAAGCACAAACCATTCAAACACTCAGAAAAATAGGCACAACATTCATGTGCAAGTAAACGAAGTCCAGAACCGACTCTGATACTCTCGGTGCCCTAAATAACATCATATTTTGCCTCTACCTGAGACTTTTTTCCTCTTCACGTTTTATCTGTCTCTGAAAGACAACCCCCGGGGTTTGAGCTGGTTCCTCTAATGATGAAACATCATGTTGTTTGTTGTTTACAACTGTGTTTACACCTGTGCTCTGTTAATTCATGCATTTACTCAGGAGGTAAATTAAATGTTGTCATTGCTGTTTATTATTTTCTGCATTTGTTTTTTCTATTATATTATAGTCAGCACAATGAAAGGGCACCACATTGAGTAGTAAACTGTATATATGCTATACATTGTAATTATAATTCTGATAAATGCTCCTATGTTTTCAGGTTCATTTATACTCTGGTTTACTTTTCCTGAATAAAAACTGCTCAATGGAGATTCTGATCTGCTGGTAATTTTGTCTACCATTAACACTGGCTAATTCTCCAAAATGTTAATTTAGAGCCCTGGTTATATTATATTAAAACCAAACCTGAAGCTTAGTCCTATTATTTTGGTTCAAGAGATACAAACTAAGTGCTAACCTAGCTAGTTTTAAGCTAACGTAAACCTTTAAAAGACCACTGAGGAATATTTTAGCATTAATATAATCATCAAACATGTTTCTCATCATTCTTTCAGACTTGTGAAACGGAATGTCAACAAAAGGGGAGGCCAGACAGCTGATGACAACAAATAAGATGAAGCTAGTGTTAGCTTAATGCTAACGTTTAGCATGATGTCTGAAAGTCAATATTTGCGCCATCTAATTACTTTACTAAAAAGCACATGAGTATTTAAACTATTTGAGGTTTTCAAGTCGCTGTACTAACCTGTTAATAAGTGTCCAAATAAGCAGGAAATTGTACAAATCGTTTGTAACTCCAGCTGCGTTGCAGATGCTTCTGTTGTGACGTTAGAACGAAGGGCCTGGCGCCCTCTAGTGGCTTGGAGTCATTACAGCATAAAAAAATTGGGATATTTTCTAATATTTCGGAATTTTTTGCGAATATTTTGTGGTTATTTGTATTTAGACAACTAATTAAAGATTAGCTTTTAGATTCATGTCATTTTTTATATCAGAAAATGATGTTTTTTTTATAATTTGGTGTCATAGTTTTAACGTTCCTGATAAGTACAGCCAACTATTTCAAAAAATTCTGAATTTATCTTTAACCTTCAGTCACTGAATCTTTAGTTAAGCTTGAGAGAGTTAAAGAGTAACTGAAACAGCTTTTTTTGCTTATAAACGATATTAATGGGTTTTTATCAATGCGATATTTCAGTTTCTCGACATTTTTTGACATTTTCGTGTAAACTTAATAAATTCTACACTTTTTGGTCTAAAAACATCTTAGTGCTGCCCTCTTGAAATGTGGCTATTACATTTGAATTCGTGATTGCAGAACATGACGCTGATCTTTTCCATTTTTCACGTCGGAGACACGCCCTGTCGTGGGTTTTGGTATGAAACCATCTCTCAGACACACTCACCCCATGAGGAGTTTGGAGTTCAAATTCTGAGTTGCGAGTTTTAATTAATTTAGTTTTCAGGTTAGCATTATTATTACATTAGCACTTAGTTAGCATACTAGCTTAATATATTTAGCTAATTAGCTAGTTTTCATAGTTTTTAGCATTAGCATTTTAGGTTAGTTCCATTTATAGTTAGAATAGCCATAGGTCATCATTTAGCAATTAGATAGTACTTAGTAGTTTGTTATGGTGTAGTTTGTGTGTGTTATATTGTGTGTCAGGATGGTAGGCTACGTAGGTGTAGTGTTGCTAGTTATAGAAGTAACTGGTTTATATAGGATTCCAGAAGACTTAGAGATTAGGCACCAGTGGTTGCAAACACTTGGATTTAGAGATGGCAAGCTCCCGCTTGATGCTGGAGTTTGCAACAAACCTTTTACTAGGAATTCCCTCTCTAACTTGGCCGAGTATGAAATGAGCCTCCTCAAGCAGCTCCAGCTGGAGAGCATCGAATTTGCTGGACTCAGATTGGCTAACAAACTAGCCTATGAGAGCAAGGTATACTGTTTCCTGCCCCGCTGCGCATGGCAACAGCAGACGTAGTCTCTTTGGTTTGATACGTCTTATGCTACATCTTTTAGCCAGCAACATGCTAGGCATGGTTTCAACTGCGGGAGCTGCCGGATACTAACAAACAACGGAGTTGTGACGAAACAGATACAGGCCGTTCGAACTCGGTGTTATTGCCACCTGCATAGTTTGAGAGATAAAAACTGAAAGAGAAGTTGTTGAACTGTTTTCACACCCACTATGAAGGTGAGAACACCCGTGGAGCTAAAATATTCAACAGAAACCTCAGAAAAAAACATGGTTAATGGAAGGACCTCTTTAAAATTATTTTATGCTGGAAGAGGAATGAAGTTAGAAACACTATCCAGATGGAGAAGGATGCTTTTAAAAGAAGTCTGTCTGTACCTTAGCAAGGGGGCCTTATCGTCCAATGTTACAGATCGACATACTAGAGTTCAGAAATAAATGAATGAGGAAAAAAGGAAAATTGCACATGGAGAAAGGCAGGTATATGTCTGTGATGTCTCATTTGTTATGTAGTTAAGTAGCCTAATCATGATGTTTCCATTTATTTTATTTTTATGTTCATAGGAATTGATAAAAAAAGATTGATGCACTAAGCAAGATAAGGGAAAGTAGAGAAAGCAGCCTAAACAAACAAGATGTTAAAGAAAATAGTGTTTGGTGGATGATAATCATTTCAATTGAAATTCAAAGATGTCCTCTGAGAGACTCTGGAGGTCACTTCAGGTCAAACTCTTGTTAAATCCTGTTTTTGTGATGGAGGAACTTTAAAACTGTTTCAAACTCCTGATCATGTTTACTATATTTCTTTCTGATTCAGATTTACAAACATTATATTATAAACCTGGAAACTCTCCTTCATCTTTTATTTGTTCATTTTTTGTGTTTCCTGCTTTTATGGATCTACATTACGTTCCTGAATGAAACTTTTTGTCTCTTTGTCGTCTTTAAATCTATAAAATAAAACTTGACTTCCTGTTAAAACTCTTTGTGATTTTCTTTTGCTTTCATACAGTCTGTGTACATTTCATTCATTTATATTTCTATAGTCTCAATTCAAGATTTTCAGCTTTGAAATTTGTACAATTTCTTGTAAAAATCAGCCTGTTCCTATAATCCAGGGGTGGCCAACTCCAGGCTTCGAGAGCCACTATCCTTCACATTTTAGATGTTCCCCTGCTTCAACACACCGGATTCAAATCTGCAACCTCTCAGCAAGTCCTGTAGAAGCCTGTTAACGACCTGTTCATCTGCAGCAGGAGTGTCTATATCCAAAAGAAATTTTGATCCGACCGAGTAGGCCTAATAATAATCTGAATGACGTGTTCACATGAAGCGTTTTTAACCCGATCAGGCTTTATTCTGATTGTGTCCATGTAAACACAACTAGCATCCGTGTTTCAGTGTCAGATTAAGCTAGCTGCTAATGTCATCCTGATTCCCTCCTCCCACTCATCCTCCACGCCCCTCTGTGCCTCCTGGCACCGCCCACTTTGGTAGAATTTTCCAGATGTCTGGGGGCGGGGTTATTCTTCTTCCTTGGGTTCAGTTACTCTTTAAATCTGAAAATGGCTTAAGATTTGCCAACATAATGTAACAACGATGGATTTACAGTCAGTTTTTAACTTTATTCCAAAGTGTGTGAGAACAAAAAAGACACATGACAATAACAAAGCGGTTCTGGATCCTCTTTGAGGAAAATCGACTGGAACATTTGGGTCGAAACTTCAGTTCATAACAAATAAATCAGCTGTTATATCTGTTAAATCATCGGTGGTTAATATCATGCATTAAAATAACATCCTAAAAGCATTTCACCCCATAACATTGAATGTACATCTCATTTCTTCCCAGTAAATAAAACCAGGTTTTATGACACAAGTACAAATAATTACAATCTAAATTACAAAAAAACAAACACAAAACAAGGGAGAGGAAACACAGAGTAGAAAGGGATCGTTTTGTGTTTTGCATTTATTTTTAAATACAAATGTATTATCCGTTTAATAAAATCAGTCGTTTAACTGCACCTTTTTTTTTAAAGAAAGCTATAAAAATAGAAACAAAAGGTTACAAGCTACAAGCTCTATACATGTACGTGATTAGTGTTTGTGTTTCCTGTAGCAGGTTTAGCACAAATAAAGTTCTTAAAACAAGAATGACTTCAGGGAAAATACTAGTTTGGTCACAAATATTGACAAACTGTGTGATCAGAGATGAAGAGGTGTGAGTCTGTGTGTTCCAACCTGTTTCAGTGCAGTATCACTCATTGCTGCAGTGTTTGTCACTTCCAGTCCTCCGATCTCCCTGTCTAGCATTTCTTATGTTTTCCTGCTTCGACACACCTGATTTCAGTTGATGGCTGATTAACAGGTTTCTGTTGAACTGCAATCAGGTGTGTTCAAACAGGGAAATATGGGTCAGAGTTTTTCCCAGCAGACACTGACGGCCAGATGTTCTCCTAAAATACATTTCAATTATTGTATCTTAATATATTAATACATAATATATTGATTTTCCATCCAAATGTCACTTTTTTTGTTTGTTTTTTTTGCATTCATCAGTGTTTGTGTGTGTTGTTTTCCTCCCGTCTGCATTTATTGTCACTGAGACACAGTGAATATGTATTCTAAGAACTGCTGCAGATAAAACAACAAAATAAATGTTGAATGAGAACAATGATTTTGTTTTCACTTCTGATTAAAGGCTGGTATTCAAGTTTGTTTAATTTAGATTTAGAAAAAAAGACAAGCATTTTTCTCTGTTTTGATGTGGAATTAACGGGGGGGTCGGGTGGAAAGCTCTGGCGGGCCGAGCGTGGCCCGCGGGCCACCAGTTGATGTTCACAGATCAATTTAAAATCTGCAGAACAGAGATCCAGAGGACTGGAAGTGAGAATCACTGCTTTCATTAATGTGAGCAGGTAAAAATCAGTGTTTCAAGTCACCTGTGAGAGAAGTTTGGTACCAGAGTCACATGACCTGAGAGATGAAACACGGACTAGAAGTTTCACCTGTTTCAGGATAAAACAATGTCGTTAGATGGTTCAGTCTAACACCTGGAGAACACATCAGGTTTTAATTATTATTAACTAGTTATTCAGACTTTCCACATTATTACAAATTGTCTAAGAATCTTTACATTTCATCAGCAACAGTGGAACAAGTTTGTTCTATTAGTCATATGGTTTTTATTTCCCAAAGATTTACTATCTGTCTATAAGCAATAATAATAATGAATCAATCCTATTTTGGTTAAACTTGACATTATTACATGTAAATACATTCCAAAAGGCCCATTAAAGAAAACATTTGCTTTTCACTAGTGACTAACTGGATGCAGAAAATTCAAAGACAACAAATTTAGTTTGAATTATTTGGTGCTTAAAGAGTTTTATGTGTCAGAACAGTAAATAAATTCATTCAAATGTTTTTAGTCACAAAAAGTCCAAATTTGTTCTTGATTTATCCTGATTTTATTCATGCAGAACGTCTCCAGTCTCAACTCAGTTTCACAGGTCGTCGACCGCTCTCACGATTCTGACACTTTCTGAGAAAGTGAGACAGTGAACGCATCATGTGATCCTGGGGAGTGCTGCGTCCTCTCCTGAACTGTGACTGGATGATGACAGGAGCTGCTGTTTCGTATAATCAGTATGTTGCTTTGGATGGAGTTATTCTTTTTGTTAAAATCGTGTATTTTTACACCTAAATTACTTTTTACAGTTATCAACACAAACTCTGATCCAGTGTGTAAAGATGAAATTCGATCCTTTAAACTCATTTTTAATGCCAGTTTCCCAACGAAACACTTGTTTTTAGAAATTTTTGCTGATTGTAATTTTGATTTTATATTATTTATAAATACAGAAGCTGAACGAGATGAAAAAATAATTTGTTATATGTTCACACACACAGCAGCTTGTTTTGGAGGTACTGAGGGCCGCTATCCTGCATGTTCTAGATGTTTCCCTGCTTCAACACACCTGTTTCAAACCCTCAACAAATCCTACAGAACCCTGGTAAAGGTACTCTGTCACACAAATTTTATGACTTTGTGGTTATTTCGTAAGTATGAACCTGTAATATGAAACATTTTATATCTAAAAAACGTCAGGAAACACTGATTAACAGACATTTCAATCTGTCTGCGTTTAAATTTGTCTGGTTTCATCAGGCTGCTTTGGCAACAACTCGTTAATATTCATTATTAAAATTTGTTGGACTCTGATTGGCTAACAAACTAGCCTATGAGAGCAAGGTATAGTGATTTCTGCCCTGCTGCGCATGGTAACAACAGACGTTTTCTCTTCCTGTTTGTTATGTCTTATGCTACAGCTTTTAGCCAGCAGCATGCTAGGTGTGGTTTCAACTGCGGGAGCTGCCGAATACTAACAAACAAAGGAGTTGTGATGAAACAGATACAGGCCGTTCGGACTTGGGAGAACTCGGGTGTTATCGCCACCTGCGTAGTTTGAGAGATAAAAACTGAAAGAAGTTGTTGACCTGTTTTCACACCCACTATGAAGGTTTGACTTTAAAACTTTAGGAGAAACTAATTTACAGAACCTTTCAATCTGACTGCTTGAAAGTTTGCCTGGCTTTTGCTCCAACTCATTAATATTCATTATGCTCTTTTGCTGGACTCAGATTGGCTAACAGCTAGCCTAGCCTAGCGGTACGACTGAGTAACATACCCAATATCATCCTAAATAAAACCAAGTTACAGGAGATTTGTGAACAGAACCAGCAGAAATGGAACTTTAGTTTAGAGACCAAAACCCCTCTGGACGGGGATGCAACTCAGGTATGTAAGACCCCGGCAGAGCCCCCCATCAGACCCTCCTGCTGAATTAAAAAAGAGAGTCTCTCCACAATAAACTGAAGCTATTTGTCTCACAAATCTGGATTTTTGTGCAATATGTGCATCATGTAAATCCAGCTGGAGCAGTAGCATAATGACGCTGAAAGTCAGCCATGTTTGCTACCGAACAGCAGAGCTAACTTTGCAGGTGTGGTCTCAACTGCACCAGCTGATGAATACAAAACAGTGTGAAGTCACTGTGATAGGATTTTCAAACTTGCCTGATTCCTGCATCTGCTTCATTTAAGGGAAAGAAACAGAAAGAGAAGTTATTGTGCCATTTTCACCCGTGGACCTAAAATATTCAACATGAAACTCAGAAAAACTGTTTGTTATACCAGGACACCTCGTTCATCAGAATCAAGCAGGTTGAATTACAGAAACCTCTTCAGGATAGTGGCCCTCGAGGTCTGGAGGTAAACACCATCGTTCTAAATAAAGTTCAATCAGTTTCCAGAATTTTACACATTTTAAGTAAAAAAAACAGCTAAATCTAAATCTTTCTGTGCGTAAATGTTAAACATCCAGCTGAGTTTTATTTTGGCGTCATCTGAAACATCTGAGCTCTGCAGTTCATTCACACGCTTTAGATTCAAGTGACTCTCGACAGGAAAAGTTTGCATGAAGAGAAACCAACAGATCAGTGAGTTTACAAACATTAAGACTTTGAGTTCTGGTAAAAACCTGTTAAACAGACTCGTGTGAAGCCCGTGTGCTGATCCGTGTGTGTGTGTGTGTGTTCCTGTGTGTGTAACGTGTTCAGTGCTTTCCAAAGGAGTGGCTCCCCCTCAAGGTGAAATACCATAAACAGAGACAACATAAACAAACAATAATAGCACCATTTGTCAGTGTTAATCTAAAGAGGAGCCGTCACTCTGCAGCTCTTCTTTCAAGTTCTCCCTCCATCTTTATTTCATAAGCTAGTGGTTCCTAATGGGGGGGGGGGGGTGTCACTCAACTTAATGTTGAAACCATCAGTTTAACAGGAAGGAAACTCTTTCTCAGTCACATCTTCTTTATCTTGATCTTCTCCGACTACAAGAGCTTGCTGCAGACCTGGCAGCGGCTGACCCTCGAGCGTTCGCTGCCTCCTTTCAGGGTCTCCTGCTGCGGCGGAGAGCCGAACTCTTGCTTGGGGTCCACAGTGGTCAGCCAGAAGCTGTACTTGTTGGCGAAGTAGTGGCAGGTGCCCTTGGCGCCGTTGCACTCGATGAACGGAGTGGCGCGGAAGTCTTCCAGGCAGGAGCCCGGCGAGACCAGAGACTGCCCGCCGCCCTCGGCGCCGGCTGCTGTGTGCTGCAGCAGAAACAAAAGGATAATTTTTTTAAACCAATAATGAGGAAAATTTAATTCTCTCTCGCCTCTCCGAGGCTATTTTCTATAATGTTTCTAACCCACCATGAGGAAGGAGTATCCTATCCAGAGACTCCTCCAGCCGGGGGGACACATGGGGATGGATTGGTCCTGACTGTGGACCGCCACGGCCTGAGAGGGAGCCTCGCACACCGAACATCTGGATTATTCATTAATAAACAACAAAATCATGTGTTTGCTGACTATAGAAACAGCTTTATGTGGGAGGAGTTAAACTTTCAGTCCCAAACCTGCTGATGTACGGTTGGATCTGCTCCTCAGCCACAGGCATCATGGGTATGGGCGCGGTCGTGGAGAGCCAATAGGATTTGTCGTTGCGACTTGCGTAGTAGCACGTCTCCAGAGGGTTACAGTACAGGAAGGGGATGGTGCTGAACATGGGGAGGCATGACCCCGGCTGACCTGCAGAGACACAGACAGATTGTAGATCGGACTGATGACCTGGATCTCTAATCGCTAAGGAGCTCCTCACTACTATTGGCCATTCAACCACAGACATAGCCTCGACGCTCAGTAATTGATGTTTATCGATCCAAGAGCTCCTGATCATTGTCAGAATCAGTCAACTCAAAGATCCAGCTTTCGCCTACCTAGGCCTAGTTTCCTCCGTACGCTTAGCCTAATCTCCAGCTCTGCTAGCCTCAGCCTACCCGGACCTCCAGCAGTCATTACCGCACTCAACCCTTCTTCCACCGCCTCTACCAAGAACTCTTTCCTTCCCTGGTTCCTTCCGCATCACGTTTGGAATGCGCTATAACGCCAAAAGCCGCTCATTTCCACCAAGCACACGATAGTTGCCAACGAAGTGACTTTGTCGCTATTTCTAATGACTTTTCAGACCCCCTAAGCAACTTTTTCTTCTAGGGTAGCAGTGAACGGTTGTATTTGATAAGATGACTAAAGTCGTTAATGGCAGTGAATGAGTTAAGATACGTCCTCTAGCATTAGAAAAATGCCACAAGAACATGTTAACAACACGTAAAACATGATATTCATCAGAGTGGGTCTTTAACGCTTTGTTTATTTTGATTTAGAGGATGAAGTTGGTGCAGTTCTGCTACTTTGGTGATTATCGAGTTAAAAGCCTAGTCTTTCATATGTAGAATGTGACACATTCTAGTTACAAATTACTGATAGATAACGAGTGTTTTCATACCGAGGTCTTGGTTGTGTGCCTTCTCCTGTCCCTCCACATACAGCAGGCTGAATCCTTCCCACAGTCTGGCCATCCCCTGAGGACACATGGGAACCTGGGAGCTCTGGCTATGTTTCACCAGAGTGTAGCCGATGCTGAAGCTGCGTCCGACGCCGCCAGGTAGACCAGGACGACCCATCTCACCTGTGGGACCTGAGGAGAGAAACGTGTCTCCATGTCAGTAAAGACAGGAAGTTGTTGTTTTCAGGTGTCGTGTTACAAACATCTCAGGAAAAATGTTTTCCACAGCTCTACTGTCAAGTGTTATGAAGACATGTGTTTAAAGAGGAACTCACCCCCTCTAAATTATATTCCTGCCTTCTAACTGCTTTTTCAAATAATGCTTTTTATCTCTCAAACTACGCAGGTGGTGATAACACCTGAGTTCTCCCGAGTCCGAAGGCCTGTATCTGTTTCGTCACAACTCCTTTGTTTGTTAGTATTCGGCAACTCCCGCAGTTGAAACCACACCTAGCATGCTGCTGGCTAAAAGCTGTAGCATAACGTAGCAAACAGGAAGAGAGAACGTCTGCTGTTGCCATGCGCAGTGGGGTAGGAAACAGTATGCCTTGCTCTCATAGGCTAGTTTGTTAGCCAATCTGAGTCCAGCAAATCCGAATAATGAATATGAACGAGCTGCTGACGAAGCCTGACGGAACGAGCCGGAACCAGCCGAATTTTAACGCAGACGGATTGAAAGGTCTGTTAATCAGTGTTTCCTGACCTTTTTTTTTAAATATAAAATGTTTCATATTACTTGTTCATACTTAAGAAATAACCACAAAGTCCTGAAATTTGTAGGAAATGGCCTCTTTAATAAAGACGCAGCCAATTTCGGACCAGCTGACCCGCTCTACTACCATCATTATTTCATTACCATCGTTATTAATAACTGGTTGGTAGTTCTCACTTCCTTAGATGTTTACCCAGAGCGACGGGATGAAGAGGATGAGGATGGTGGGAGCGATAACTGGAATCTGGAGCTCTTTGTCAGGGACATGGGAACGATGACTGAGTGAAGAACAGGTAGGACCTCTCCCTGTTTATCGGTAAAGGGCGCGTGTATGTGGATAATTGCGAACGTTGCGCATAGGCATTTTTCAAAAAAGTGGTAAGGGTGTTTCTTTACTGAAATTCAGAAAAATCATCTGCTATACCTTTATAGGAAACCTGACATCATCATGACAAGTAAAAATAAAGAGTACAAGACTCAAACAAAAAGTGACCTTGCTCTCCAGTGAGTCCAGGGAAACCCGGAGGTCCAGGATCACCAATTGGCCCAGGAAACCCAGGTGGTCCAGTTCTTCCAAGGCTCCCCTGAGAGCCGAGACGACCCTTCGGACCTGCAGCAGGAAAATCATGAATGCAGTAATAACTAAACAGTTATTTACTGGAAATTTCCAGCAACATATTTCTTTCTTTGATTTGCCGAACTTAATAAAACAATGTTTAAAATGTAATGACAGAAAATGTGTCTTTGATTGTCATGTCAGATAAAAGAAGCAAACAAACATCTAATGTGTGTAAACCTTCTTTAAGTGTGTCACCACAGACCTGGACGTCCAGGGAAACCAGGCAGACCAGGTTCTCCGGATAGACCATATCGTCCAGATTCACCTGGTAAACCCAGGTCTCCAACAGAATGAGAACAGTTCGCAGGACTGTCACGGATTAGAGTTCCAGGTTGACCCTTTGCTCCACGATACCCTGAACAGGAGAGAAAATATATAGGAATAATCTCATCCAAGAACATGTCTCTTTAGAACTGAGACAGTGAATTAAAAAAAGAACTTCAGTGGTTTTTGGATTAACTTGGTAGGATTACTAGATCCTGGATGACTGTGACTGAAACAAACATGAACGAAAAGATGAAGTGGAGAAAATATCGGTGTGTAAAATAGTGAAGATGAAGAAGAACCTGTGAGGAAAAAGTCATCACTTGTCACTTTTAAGTCAATCTAATCAACAATGGAGTTGTTCTCATGGAGCGGACGTCTACCTTGTGGTCCTCTTGGTCCTTTGTTTCCCAAGAAACCAGGGTCACCAGGTAGACCAGGAAGACCAGGACGACCATTAAATCCATTTTCACCTGGAAATCCTGTAAAGATGAAGTATTTTTAAAAAAATTTTATCATAGAGCTTGTCTTTATTTGAGTTTTAACACTAGGTTCCCTAAAATTGAAAAACTGAGGTGCTCCCCTCATCTTTCCAAGGGGGCAAGGGGGGTTGTTTCAGTTAAACTGTGAAGTTTTAGATAAACTGGTTCTCTACTTTTCTGTAACTTATGTTATAACTAACTTGTGTCATGATATAAAATATATTCACACATATTTACTTTATAGATCACTGAACATCTGTTGACTTTAAGACACTAAGTTTATGGGAAAAATATGCTTTTGCACAATTTTGGCAAATTCTTTATAAAATATTCAATAACAGTCAATAAGATGATAAAAAAGTCACATGATCAACTGATCGATTTGTGCAGATATCAGACATCTGGACACGTTTAGGTCATCACTGCATTGCATGTTTCAGCTCAAGGATTTTTCTTAAAAACGTTTAGAAAAAAATATGATTTTCAACAATTATTTGCAATTTTTAACAACATACTGATACATCGATTCCGCCTTTGTGAAGTGTTTTGCCAGCTGGGAGACATTGTACTTTATAAAAGACAAAACTCAGCTGTGAACATTTCCCAGTAGTAAACAGACTAACAGGTGAGCTGCCTGATGTTAATATCTGTGGCGATATGCTGAAAGGAAAGAAAAAGTCGACGCATGAACCGGGTCCACTATGACCAGTGAACATTGCAAATGAAACTGTCAAAAAGACTGTAAATAAAAGACTAAATGCACAGAGTTAGTTCAGCAGTTCACTGTATTTGCATGAGAACAAGAGAAGTCTACAAAAATCTTCATTGACCCCTCATGAATCCATTTTCATCAGATTTTTTAGCTCTACTTACCTTTAAAACCAGGGTTGCCTGGAAGTCCAGGATTACCACGGAATCCTGTGTCTCCTTTCCTACCCGGGGGTCCTGGGAAACCTGGGAGTCCTGGATCACCAGTGTCACCCTGTACTGTGCCTGGACCAGGAGGCCCGGGAGGACCAGGAGGACCCCGAAATCCTGCAGCAGAGAGGATAGTGTCTCACAATTAAAAAAAGGAGAGAATGCAAATGAACAACTAAAACGTTGTATTTACCGTATTCCCCATCCAATCCAGGAAGGCCTGGGTCTCCTACAGGCCCAGGGGTTAAGAATTCGGAAGGTCTACCACGAGGTCCGGGCATTCCAGGGAATCCAGGGAGGCCAAAAGAACCTGATACAAAAAAGAACATAAACAAAACAAGCAAAAATCAGCCATTTTCAATAGTTGTGCTTGATGACTCATTATTTTTATTGAATCCATCTCACCTGGCTCTCCTTTCAGTCCTTTTGGTCCTGTGAAGCCAGGTATCCCAGGGAAGGATACGCCTCTCTCTCCCTTCAAACCCTGACTACCAGGAGGCCCAGGTCGACCTCCTATAACCGCACCTGAATAAAAACACAGCAAAACGTTTAACAGCAGTTCTTTCTCCAGTGAAACTGATTCACAGTTGATACCTAAGGTTTAGTTGTATTTAAAACTGCAAAAAATCTGCTTGTTTGTGCGAGTGTTTTATGTGTGATGGGGAGATAGCTGCCATCTTTTCAGAGTTTTGCTTCTGTTTTTGTAGAAAACGTAACCCTTCAGAATCCTGCTGTGGTAGAATTACCTCCAAACATCTCTTCATGTCACATTCAGACATAAAACTTTACTAGTTTTCTAAAAAAAATAGTTTAAGGATGACTGTTGGTTCATATCCATCACATTCCTGTAAGAATGATTTTTTTCCAAGTTTGGAAATTGTAATTTAAAAGGCATAAAATCACTTTTATAAGATTACAAACGTTTCCAAAATCATTCATTCAGAAGAAACTGCTGGTGGATCCAGTACAATCCTTGCCTTTGGTTCCTGGAAGGCCTTTAGGACCGGCAAGGCCGTTAAGTCCATCCAAACCTGGAGCACCAGGCAGACCTGAAGAAACAGTTTGAGAACATCTGTGGGTAGGTTCTACACACAATCCTGCTATTACAAAGCATTATATTAATAAACACATAATAAAGACTCATCAGTGGTTTTTATCCTACCCTTTATCCCTAGATCACCAGGAACCCCAGGCAGACCAGGAAACCCATCTGAACCTCTTTGTCCTGGGGGTCCAGGCTGACCACTTGGCCCAAGGAAACCAGGGGGGCCTGTAACAGATCAAGTAAATGTCACTGTAACTGTGGTTCTTTACCAAAACATCTATAAAGGAAAAGAAAAATGAAATCAGCTTTTATCAGATTTTCTTCAAAGTTGTCTTTCACCCCTAATTCCAGGCCGTCCTGTTTCACCGGGAGCCCCCTTCCCTCCAGGAAAGCCTCGACTTCCCGGAATGCCGCTGTCTCCGGGGGCACCAACATTGCCTGGAGCACCTGCAAACAAATAACAGATTCAGTTTTAACTGAAGGATAAATCAACCTCTGGAGAGTTCCATTGTGTGCTAATTTTCTTTCAGAACAATCTAATGTCCACTAGCGTATCGTCAACACACTGAATTCAACTTCCAAAAGGAGTGTCAAGTGAAATTACCATGTTAAAGAGCAACTCACCCTCAAAACAGTTTTTTTCTGCTAATAAACTGTATTAGTGGGTCTTTACCAATGCAACCTTTCAGTTTCTGGGCATTTTTTTGACATATTCATGTAAACTTGTTGAATTCTACACTTTATGGTCTAAAAATGTCTTAGTGCTGCCCTCTTAGGGTTAAACGGTGGCTACTGCATTTGAAATTTGTGATTGGCTGAAAGAGGTACATGCCTACATCAGCGCTCATGCCTGTGTCACTGGCATCGTCTCTAAGACACGACTCCTGGAGTTTAAAATGATCTCTAAGACATACTCGCCCCCGCCCACCCGTTGTCTCCAGCTTCTTACCAAAGAGCTTCACACAGGGATTTAGAGCAACTGGCTGAAAACTACGACAAACAGAATAACTAATATCGTTAAAGAAATAATGAAATCAGGGCAAAGACTTAAATTTTACTGCAGTGGTTGTGTGGATGTGATTTATAGACGTTATATTCTCATCATGCTCGGTTTACCTCTCTGCAACACGGCAGAGTCACGCTGGAGCTAATCTAAACACAGAGAAATGCGACATGTCAATCACAGCCCAGCTCACCACTCTCTCGGGGTCCTGAGTAACACCTCTTTCAGCATTTTTTAAAACAGCAGCTAGTAGGCAGGAAGATAATTTAGAGGGGGGTGGGCTGCTCTTTAACAAACAAACTGCAGCAAAATAGGAAACAATCCCCAGCTTGATTTTATACAGACTGAACATTGCAGATGTGAAACCACATTAAAACTACTGTCTCACAAGGCTGCAATTGTTTGTAAATTCATGACAGAGTTTTCAAAACCTTTATGGGGGTTTTTCATGACCTCGTGTGCCGCTTGAGTCAAGAATAGGTTTAAAAAATGTGCATGGCAAAACATCTGAAGAGTCATCTCACACATCAGGATCTCATCTTGACTGCTTTTTAAATTTGTTTAAAAAAAAAAAAAATAGTATTGCGAGAAAATATTTCAGAGGAATTGAAAATCAAGCTGTGAATAAAATGGTCAATTATGAACAAGCTGAAACAAATAAAATGAAATATATGAATACACTGTGTGCAAGACTACTCTCTATCAAACTACAAAAATGGTAGAATGGGGTGGAGTGGAAGGTTCAGCGACCTGGAGGGGGCGTGGTGTGTAGCACATTTAACACATTTAAAGGGACCGCACAAAGATGAGTTATTCTGTAAACCCTGTTCAGACACCTCTGAAGTGGGGTAGAAGAGGAACTTGTATAATAAAAATTCAGACCTAATAACTGCAGTTCCACTAGATATAGACAACAACTAAATAATTAAGATTTAAAAAGGATGAATTTTAAAGCACAATATGTTTCCTTTGATAACATCCTCCCAAATGATCTAATTATTCTTAAAGGATTTACTTTATATTTACTCAAAACAGACCAAGAAAAAAAATGAGGTAAGATTGTAAGAGGTTTCAGTAAAACAGGCTGCAAACTGCCTTTTTACTGAGTAACCAAGTGATTCACTCCAACACTCTTTGCTTATTTATTATGTCTGCAGAAGGACAAATTAAATCCATCCAAAGTTATTGAGAAAAGACAGATTTGTCAATATCGCAGATTTGGGGCTTTATTAAGACACATTTTGCTGAGTCTCACCTGAAAATCCTGGGTCTCCTTCCTGGCCTTTAGGTCCTGGTCCTCCAGGATAACCAAAAGCTTCTCCAGGTGGACCTAAACAACAAAACATGAGTCTCAGTTATTCATCAACAAGCTTGAGTCTGCAAACTTGCATAAACATGTGTATTAAGGGAGGTTAGTTGTTCATGTTTACCTTTAGGACCAGGTCGACCAGATTCTCCAGGGATGCCAGGGAAACCAGAGACACCGTCATCACCCTGAAAAAGCCATCTAAATTTTAATCCCACTTCTACAACATGGTGCATGTTCCTGTGTGTAATACGTGTATGTTTTCTCACTCTTGGTCCTGGCATGCCAGGGAATCCCATGATTCCAATCTCTCCCTTTACTCCATTAAAACCTGGAGGTCCAGGTTGTCCTGGAAACCCTGGTTGTCCAGGCTGCCCTTTACTCTGGTCAGGAAATCCAGGAAGTCCAGGTAGCCCCTGACGGCCAGGCAGACCTGGCAGGCCCTTTGCACCTATAAACCAGATGAAGAGGACAAAATAAGACAAAACGGTCCCCTAAGATGAAGATATTTAAAGTTATCAACATTTAATAATCTTAACTAACACACCCATAAGAATCCCATAATCCTCTTAAGAAAAGTGTTTTGCTATAAACTGTTTGTGCCATGAGGTAAATCAGGTTTATCTTATCTGGAACTACATTAAATTGAGTGATATGTTTGCCTGCGTCATTTAGCAAAAATCTACATTTTACATATGAAGTAAACGTGACCCTGAGAATAAAAGAGTAACATGTACAGTAAAACCTCGCTAGAGTGAACACTGACGAGACCAGATGTTTTGTCCGTTATGGTGAGGTGTCCACCCCAGAGGGTGTCCTGTCACCTAGGAATGTCCGTAAATCATTGTCATGGACATTTCCTGGGTACATCAGCTTATTTTATAAACTAGCATGTGATCAAATCCCCTTCTGAATATGTCTCAACTTTGAATAAAATTTAAAGGGACATAAGGCAAGATTTGTGAAAAACTACACATGCATTTCCAGTTTATTCAATGCTAATGGGTCATGAAGCATTAAAAACCCAAAATAACGAGGCCATCCGCATATATGTCTGTTGCCTTGGAAACGCTGTGTGCCACATAATGCGCTGCAGTTCGACGTCCGAATTTCCCA
Source organism: Pachypanchax playfairii (assembly GCA_006937955.1). Classification (NCBI taxonomy): domain Eukaryota; kingdom Metazoa; phylum Chordata; class Actinopteri; order Cyprinodontiformes; family Aplocheilidae; genus Pachypanchax; species Pachypanchax playfairii. The sequence goes on along the minus strand of SSNP01000120.1, from coordinate 1,273,690 downwards.
CGCAGTTGTAGTGATGTGACGTAAATTGACGCTGCATGCGCGTTGCCGACAGCTCTTGAACAGGAAGTACATGGCCGCCGTGGACTTGGATTCAAACACTGAAGGTATACTTATGGATGTTTCTGCAGCCAGCAAACGACCTGCATCCACTCTCACCCCCCAAAAAAAGTGGCACCACGAAGAAAAAAAAGACTTTATCAGCAGCATCTCGTGAGTCTAAAAAAAAACATGACCGAAGCCGGGCAGGCACCCGCATAAATATTGGATATGCGTTCGGTTCATGGAGGGAACTTCAGCTGCATTTGGGAGTGAAAACGGATGCTGACATGGCTCATTTCCTTGTGACCAGGTGAGAAAACATTATAGGTCGTGTTTAGAGCCTGATACAGTATGAAAATGATGAGATCAAATCAAATAACAGAGTGGAGAGACCTGACGTGAAGTATGTTAGCCTCCCCGGTGCAGTGCTGTGAAGACGAACAGTCTGTAAAGTGTCTGTGCGCGCTCCCTTGCCGGCTTGGCTGGTGGCTGCAGTTAGCCACAGCGCCTGTCGCGGCAGCACTGAGTCAGATTTTGTAAAGCTGCCTTAAGTTCCTTTAATGAATATGTGTCAGTTTTTTTTGTTTGTTTGTTTATTATAAAAATACTCATGATCGAGGCCGAGGGACCTGTGATCACTAGCTACGTTTACATGGGCACATTTAATCGGAATAAACGCCCAATCGGATAAAAAAGACGTCATGTAAACATGTCAATCAGATTGTTTTGATCCGATGCATCCTGATCCGAAAGAAATTTACTTCCGATCGAGAGGGGTGGTTTTGTCCGATCTCCATTCGGATAGACGTGCATGTACACACCCATTCGGAAAGAAAGGGTGAAAAGAGCCCACTGCGCATGCGTACAACTTCAGCGTGACGTCTTTCCGCTTTCTCAGACTCAAGTAGAAAACATAGCGGGAAGTAAACAGAAGTGGTCTGCTGGTGCAGTCATCCTGTCATCCTGCTCTCCTCTCCTGTGGTGGAGGAGCAGTAGCAATATGTATTCAGCCTCTAGCTTGGTTAATGCGACCAGTAAAAACCCAAACATAAAGGTAATCACCCGCAGAAGGTCCATATTGGGGATAACGTGAGTCAGATCGAGCACACGATGGGGCGGGAAAGACGTGCAGAAAGGACGGAGTTTATTTACTTTTTTTTCTTCCCCCGGAAAGACAACTCGCTGTGCGCATGCTCAACTCATTTAACCTGATTGAGTGCTTGGTGCATGTGTACTCATGGCATGATCAGATCATTTCAGTTAGTGTCCATGTAAACAGGGATTTGGGAATTCAGATCGACCAAGATTTTAATCAGATTGGGGAAATTTGGCGCATGTAAACGTAGCCACTGTCTGTTAGTGCGCTGAATTTCACTGATCTTATTTTTTGGGCAGACAAAAATTGTCCGTTGGTTAGGGTTACTGTTAGGGTTGTTGTTACCTCTGGGTCCTGTAAAACCTGGAAGGCCACTGGGTCCAGGGTCCCCTTGGTCCCCTTTAAACACGAGTCTTGGTGGAGAGGGCAAGCCAGGAGGACCTGGAGGTCCTCTATCTCCTACAGAAGTAAAAACACAAGCTTGTTTGTTCATTTTATATCATGTTGCAAAAGCTGCACATCTCTGTTCGATTTTACCTTTCGGTCCAAAGAATGAAGACCTGCCAGGGGACCCATCTCTCCCTGGCTCACCAGGCTGTCCTTTCACTCCATAAAATCCTGGGGGTCCAGAACGACCTGGGATTCCAGGGAACCCCGTCAGTCCTGGTAAACCCTTTTCACCTGTGGAAATCAACAAGAGATCAGAATGTGACAGTTACTACAAGGAAATCTAGTGTGAGACAAATCTTACCCTTTATTCCGGGTATTCCAGGGATTCCTTCACTAGTCCCTGGTCCTGGAAATCCAGGAGGCCCCACTGGTCCTGGTGATCCAGGAAAGCCAGGAAATCCTGGGGTTCCTTTCATTCCTGCAGGCCCTTGGAAACCTGGGTCCCCTCTCTCTCCTTTCAGACCAGGGTAACCTGATAATAATAAGTCAGAAAAAAACCCTCAAATTCATACTTTCCAATCAAAGTAAGAGTCATCTAAAAAAAAAAATTACATAATACGTTTCACTTACTTAAAAACAAATAATGTGAAAAATCCTGAAAAAACCCAATAAACTTACCTTTAATGTAAAAAACTTACCTCAAGCATTGATTAATGTCCATAAATAAATATGACAGAAACATAAATCACCACTTATTTCTATTGAGTGTGAGAAACTGCATCCAACAATGTAATCACAGATGTTCACTTACATTGTTTACGTGTCTCAATCATGCTGCAATTGCACTTATTGAAGAGTCATTGAACAGACACAAGCCACATGTGCCTCATTTTGTGATACAAAAAGTATCTGTAGATTTTAAAACTCAAACATCTACACAAAAAATCTGTAAATAAAGAAAAGTAGTGATTTTGAGTGCAATTCCAGACTGAATTAGCGAGGCTCCGCCACCTGGGCTTTGTCCTACAGAACAGCACGCTAACAGCTACTGTTTACATTCTTAAAAACAGAACACATTTTCAACACATCCGTGCTGCAAATGTTAGTCAGATTTAAATAACCTGCCACCAATTTAGGTTCGCACATTGACGATGTGATGAAAATAGAAGGTCCTTTTAAGAGTGTGGAAGAAGCTTTATCACTCAGCACAGCAGTCATAGAGTTAAATAGCATTTGTGCAAAACTGGTCACAACACCTATTGCAGTTAATTTAATAAAAACAGATGGTATTTATATGATTAAATGTTGAAATATGAGGGTTAGGTCTGGCTGCAAAAAAACAAAACAAAAACAAAGCAAGCACATGTTTAAAGACAATATTTTATGTCTTGCAATCTCACATATTAAAGCTCTAGTTCAGATCTTTTGAACTGACTTTATGTGAAGGGTACGAGCAGTAAATAACCTGTTGTAGTTAATGCTGGCTCAGTTTAGAGAACTACTACTACTACTACTACTACTACTGTCATTTAGCAGACGCTTTTATCCAAAGCGACTTACATTGAGAGAACATACAAGCAAGAATTCAAAGAGAAGGAAAAAAATATAAGGAGGCGGACAGTTTGGAGTCCAGTTTAATTCCGACGCTGATACATCAAGTGTATCAGTACACTGTACATCAATTTTTTTT
>SSNP01000120.1:1235176-1270145 GCA_006937955.1 Pachypanchax playfairii | reverse complement strand
TGGGAATGTAGGTTTGGATGAAGGAGTGAAGGTAGGTAGGAGCTGTGTGTGTTAGAGTCTGGTAAGCCAGAAGCAGAGCTTTGTATTTGATGCGTGCTGCAACTGGAAGCCAGTGCAGGGAAATGAGCAGCGGAGTGACATGAGCCCTCTTGGGCTGGTTGAAGACCAAACGTGCTGCTGCGTTCTGAATCATCTGCAGAGGTTTAACCGAGGACGCCGGAAGACCGGCCAGCAATGAGTTGCAGTAGTCGATCCTGGACAAGACCAGGGCCTGGACCAGAAGCTGTGTGGTGTGGTCTGTGAGGAAGGCTCTGATTTTCCTGATGTTGTAAAGCGCGAATCGACATGAGCGAGCTACGGAGTTAACCTGCTCTTTGAAGGACAGCTGGTTGTCCAGTATGACACCAAGGTTTCTGGCGGAGGTTTTGGGGAACAGCGTGATGGAGTCAAGCTGCACGCTTATCTGAGGAGGTAAGGAGTTACTGGCAGGACAGACAATGAGGTCAGTTTTGGACAGATTAAGCTGAAGGTGGCGATCCCTCATCCACGCCGAGATATCTGAGAGGCAAGCAGATATCCGCACTGAGACGGATGTATCGTCTGGAGGGAACGAGAGGAGGAGCTGAGTGTCGTCAGCGTAGCAATGGTATGAGAAGCCATGGGAGCGAATGATCTCGCCTAATGAGGTGGTGTATAAAGAGAAGAGGAGAGGACCAAGGACCGAGCCCTGCGGGACACCCGTCGCCAGCTCATGCAGACTGGACATCTGTCCATGCCACGAGACTCTGAAAGATCTTTCCGCAAGGTACGAGGTGAACCACGAGAGGACCGGTCCCGAGATGCCAAGCTTAGATAGCGTCGAGAGGAGAACGAGGTGGTTGACGGTGTCAAAAGCAGCAGACAGGTCAAGGAGTACGAGTACTGAGGAGAGACCAGCCGATCTGGCAACCCGTAGTGACTCTGCAACTGAGAGAAGAGCGGTTTCAGTGGAATGGCCTCGCTTAAAGCCTGATTGATAAGGATCAAGTAGGTCGTTGTCGTGGAGGAACTGTGAGACTTGAGTGAAAACGGCTCGCTCTAGGATCTTGGACATGAACGGTAGGAGCGAGACTGGCCGGTAGTTTCCTACCTGGGCCGGGTCGAGCGACAGTTTTTTCAGCAGCGGAGTGACAGTGGCTTGCTTGAAAACTGAAGGAAAGATGCCAGTTTTCATGGAAGAGTTTATAATGTGGGTTATTGCAGGTTTGACAGCAGGAAGAATGCTCAGCAGGATATCCGTAGGAATCGGATCCAGAGGACACGTGGTTGGATTAGATTCCACTACGAGTCGGGAGACTCGAGAAATATGTTTTAGATCTGAACGGACTGACAAGCTAACGGCTAATCAGAGTGACGTCAAGAACAAAGTGGAATGTTAACTTGTTATAATGAATAATCTCAAATATTTCATAGTGGTTCTTGCAAATTCATTTCAATTGATTTCAGTTCAATCGTGCTGTCATCTGTCCCATGTCACCTGTTTATCTGCATTCTGGGTTTCCCCCACACCTTTCTGTCTTTATTTATTATTATTATACAGTGGGGCAAAAAAGTATTTAGTCAGCCACCAATTGTGTAAGTTCTCCCACTTAAAAAGATCAGAGAGGCCTGTAATTTTCATCATAGGTATACCTCAACTATGAGAGACAAAATGAGGAAAAAAAATCCAGAAAATCACATTGTCTGATTTTTAAAGAATTTATTTGCAAATTATGGTGGAAAATAAGTATTTGGTCACCTACAAACAAGTAAGATTTCTGGCTTTCACAGACCTGTAACTTCTTTAAGAGGCTCCTCGGTCCTCCACTCGTTACCTGTATTAATGGCACCTGTGTGAACTCGTTATCAGTATAAAAGACACCTGTCCACAACCTCAAACAGTCACGCTCCAAACTCCACTATGGCCAAGACCAAAGAGCTGTCAAAGGACACCAGAAACAAAATTGTAGACCTTCACCAGGCTGGGAAGACTGAATCTGCAATAGGTAAGCAGCTTGGTGTGAAGAAATCAACTGTGGGAGCAATTATTAGAAAATGGAAGACATACAAGACCACTGATAATCTCCCTCGATCTGGGGCTCCACGCAAGATCTCACCCCGTGGGGTCAAAATGATCACAAGAACGGTGAGCAAAAATCCCAGAACCACACGGAGGGACCTAGTGAATGACCTGCAGAGAGCTGGGACCAAAGTAACAAAGGCTACCATCAGTAACACACTACGCCGCCAGGGACTCAAATCCTGCAGTGCCAGACGTGTCCCCCTGCTGAAGCCAGGACACGTCCAGGCCCGTCTGCGGTTTGCTAGAGAGCATTTGGATGATCCAGAAGAGGATTGGGAGAACATCATATGGTCAGATGAAACCAAAATAGAACTTTTTGGTAGAAACTCAACTTGTCGTGTTTGGAGGGGAAAGAATGCTGAGTTGGATCCAAAGAACACCATACCTACTGTAAAGCATGGGGGTGGAAACATCATGCTTTGGGGCTGTTTTTCTGCAAGGGGACCAGGACGACTGATCCGTGTAAAGGAAAGAATGAATGGGGCCATGTATCGTAAGATTTTGAGTGAAAACCTCCTTCCATCAGCAAGGGCATTGAAAATGAGACGTGGCTGGGTCTTTCAGCATGACAATGATCCCAAACACACCGCCCGGGCAACAAAGGAGTGGCTTCGTAAGAAGCATTTCAAGGTCCTGGAGTGGCCTAGCCAGTCTCCAGATCTCAACCCCATAGAAAATCTCTGGAGGGAGTTGAAAGTCCGTGTTGCCCAGCGTCAGCCCCAAAACATCACTGCTCTAGAGGAGATCTGCATGGAGGAATGGGCCAAAATACCTGCAACAGTGTGTGAAAACCTTGTGAAGACTTACAGAAAACGTTTGACCTCTGTCATTGCCAACAAAGGCTATATAACAAAGTATTGAGATTAACTTTTGTTATTGACCAAATACTTATTTTCCACCATAATTTGCAAATAAATTCTTTAAAAATCAGACAATGTGATTTTCTGGATTTTTTTCCTCATTTTGTCTCTCATAGTTGAGGTATACCTATGATGAAAATTACAGGCCTCTCTGATCTTTTTAAGTGGGAGAACTTACACAATTGGTGGCTGACTAAATACTTTTTTGCCCCACTGTATATACTTTATTAATCCCTCTTGGGAAAATTCAGCTCTGTTTTTAACCCATCCTCACTGTGAGGTGAGGAGCAGAGGGCAGCCATTTTGTACAGGACCCAGGGGGCAGTTGCAGGGTTCAATAACTTGTCCAAGGATACTTCAACGTGTAGCCTTCAGCAGGGACTCTGGATTGAGCTCCGGTCTCCAAGCGAAAGGCCATGTCCCTTCCGCTAGACTACCAACAATAAACTCAGGAGGATCCAGATTTGAATTTCTGCAGATGACAGGACTTTGACCTATACTGAAAGTCTGAGGTGTACAGAGTGAAAAGGAATGGTGAGAGTACAGTCCCCTGTGCGGCTGATCCCCTGGTCAGACATACGTAGTTCGTATGTGGGTCAGATTATATCCATGTTCCCCCTCAGTAGTCGGACTGAGCACAGGTGTGGTGAAGGGGGGCTGCGCAATCACTTCAGGAAACGCATGGTCAAGAGAGCCGACACTTGGAGATACGCAGTCAAGCCAGCTGACATTAACACTCTTGTAAATATTAGCTTCGCGCATACACCGTGCATTATGGTAATAGAGCATTGAGGAGCCCTTGTAAGAGGAAATGATGAAAGAGAGAGGAATTAAAAGGCTAAATGAGATTTATCCAGGTAGATTTGTTGATGCAGGTGTATGGTGGTATCTTTCACTCTAACCCCACATTGGTAAGCAAATGCAGTGGTGCTTGTTGGAAGGTTATCATTATTCAGCTGGACCAACACAAGTCTCTCCAAGACTTTCATGATGTGGGATGTCAGGACAACAGGCCTGTATTCATTCAGGACAGAGTGATGGATGTATTTGGTAATGGAACAAAACAGGATATTTTCTCTAGCACTGGTACCTTCACCTGGATAAGACTAAGGTTGAAGAGATGCTGCAAAATGTCACATAGCTGATCTGCACAAGACTTAAGGGCTAACACTATCTGGACCTGCTGCCTTGTTCCTGTTCAGTCTCTCCAGCTGCTTCTTCACCTGACTGCTGGATACAGTCAAGCATAAGTGGGATGCAATTGGGACACCTTCTTCTGATGTTGTTGGAGATGATGGAACAGCACCAGAAACAAGATCCATGGCCAAGGTGAGACAGTTGACACGTGACAGTTACGCTTGTTTCTAAATTGAACCTACTGAAGAACATGTTCAGTTCATTGGCTCTATCCAGATTTCATCTGACTGATCCTCCTTCTGCTTGAAGCCTGTGATCTTCTTCATCCCTGACCACACATCTCGTACATTGTTTTACTTGAGCTTGATCTCCAGCTTGTTCCTGTTCTCCTCCTTGTGGTTTCTAATCTTGACTTTAGGTTCTCTTTGTACACTTCTCAATACGTCTCTGTCTCCATCCCTCAGATTTTCCCTTATCCTGGTTAAGTAGTTTTTTCAGGTTTGTGATCCACATTTTGTTATTGGGAAAGCCTTTCACTGTTCTGGCGAGGATAATGCTGTTCACACAGATGTTTAAACATCTGTCACACACTTAGTCATAGCATTGATGCCCTCTCCGTGTGGCTCACAGAGTGCATCCCAGTCTGTTGACTCGAAACACCCTGGAAGGGTTTTTTTTAGCTTCCTGTCACCACCTTTTCAAAGTTCATTGTTAGCTAATGGTAGAATGTAAAAGGCTACTAAAATAACACAGGTGAACTTCCTCGGTAGGAACAGTTCAATATCTGGACTGCAGAGGTAGTATTTTCTGGATGATGGCATCTTTTGTTAAAAAGGCCAGCAATTCCCCCCTCCTTTTCTTTTGCCACTCCTCTTTGAGTCTCTGTCCGTATTCAATGAAATCCAGGCAGAGACACACTGGAGTCAGGGATCTGCTCCTGTAGCGATGTCTCATTGAAAAACATTATACTGGATCTTGATGATTTGGCTGTATCTTCAACAGTATTTAAATCCCATCGATCTTATTATTTATTTTTTTAAATTTTATTTCCTATATTAATCCCTCATGGGGAAATTTGTCTCTGCATTTGGCCCATCTTCACCGTAAGGTGAGGAGCAGAGGGCAGCCATATTGAACAGCGCCCGGGGGGCAGTTTCATGGTTCAGTATCTTGCACAAGGATACTTCGACACGTAGCCTCTTGCTGGGACACGGGATTAAGCTCCAGTTTCCCGATTGGAGGGTGACCTCCTTCCCTACAGACTACGGCCGCCCCGAGGCAGCGGCAGGTTAAGTGTCTTGCCAAAGGATACTTCGACGTAGCTTGCCGGCACCGGGGATTGAACCCGCCATCTTTCGAATGAAGGGCGATCACCCTTCCGCTAGATTACACCGCTCAAAAGAAAGAGGCCTTACATTTTCCAATATGGCTGATGGAAGAGAAGGTTTAAAATCCTTCTTTCAATCCCTTTGCTTTGCTCCTGTTCTACATTCATGTATTCTTTGAGCCTTACCTGCACTTTCTTTTAAACAAGTCCCTTGTTGCTGTGGTTGCACATTATAACAAGAGGCAAAAAGACAAACAAAAAATGTTCAATCAGCATAGTATCCAAACTAGTATTAAAAAACTAATATTTACAAAATAGAAACAGAAACAAATACATTAACAAATATAAAGGTGGCTAATAATATTCTAGTAATATAGTGAGCATTAGCTCCTCAAGCCAATCAGAACTAAACTCTATTTCTCAAGACTAAGGTTTTTCAAAGATGTCTCTACAGTAATTGTGTTTTAATTCTCTTTTCACAGACACCCATTTTAAAAGATCTGAACTGTTGCTTTAAACCTCTGTCTTAAGTCAACATTATGAATATTTTTTTTTATGCGGTGTGATTAATTTATTTTCAATCACAGTTTCACATTTTAATGTTACTATTGTAGTAACCTGATTTTGTATTATTAAATACCCTATATTATGATATGTCATAATATATTGTATATTGAATACATTTTAATGTTTCATTTTGTAAAAATATTTTTAAAATATTGTCCGTTTCTACCCACCAAAGTTTAATAAAGCACTGCAATTGCAAAAACTGTCATTTCAGAAAAAACTGTTTATCAAAAACAGTTAAAAACTGTTGCAAAGAGCGCAGCTGAAAACCTTATTATTGGATTACTCATTGTTTTTTGTTGTTGTTGTTGTTCTTTGTTCATTCAAGAAATTACAAATGTTAGTTCCATAGAAACTATTGTTAAAATTACTTTATTAGAATAAGGAAAAATCTGAGCAAAACAGCAACAAAAATCCAACATCCTGCTTTACCAACCAGAATGCTTTTATGAACGCGCTTCTGCTTTCAGCTGCACAGTAACACAGAGCTGACGTTATTTGACCAAAACGTCACAAAGATTGCTGAAATATTTCAAGTGCACTGAACACTTTATTCAAGTCTGAAACTGACTGAAAAAGGTTTTATTTGTTTTAATAAAACACACTGTCACACCCCAACACAGACTCTTCCTTGTGTATGTGGATGGACATTTGTTTGCGGTACGCCGAGAACTAACATGGTCATGGTCTTTTTTAGGAAGGTATTGCAGTTAAAGGTTAAACGCAGGACTCGCAGAAGCATGCAGGGACTGAAGGTTAGAGCAGAAAAAACAGGAGATGAAGAATGGATGGAGGGAGAGAGTGTCTCACCTGTGCAGCCTATATCGAATTACCCAAAGACCAAGAAGGAAAAGGAAGGAGGGATGAGAGGATGCATGGAGATGATGGTGGTGGATAGAAGGAGGGTAAAGGAGGGAAAAAAGGGGGACAAGGAGAAAACACAAAACAGAAGAAGACATTTGTTGGGTGATGAAGAACTTCTGTACACAGGAACACAACATGCCATCTGATGGAGGACGTGAGAAGAACATGATGCAAAACGAGAAGGACAAACTGACACTGGAAATAAAAAAACTGAGGGATGAGAAGTGAGAAATATTAATCAAGATCAAATCAAAATTATATTTCATCTCCACTTAAAAACCCAACCTAGAAAAGATATAATTCAACAGGATCTCTAGAACAGGAAGCACAACAAAAACATTTAAACTCAAATCTTGTTGGCTTGATATTTGATCTCACCTCGAGATCCAATCAGTCCTTTGCTGCCAGGCAGTCCAGGAGGGCCAGGAATGGCGCCGATTGTCTCACCTGGAAGTCCAGGAAGACCAGGAATGCCAGGCAAGCCATCAACTCCACGTTCCCCATTCAGACCAGGGACCCCAGAGCGTCCAACAAAACCTGATGCAGGAATAAAAACATGAACAAGTTTTTCTTCCTCTCTTCTGTTTTTCCCAGAACATCATGACCACAGGTAGTAAACTAGCAACAGATGAGGTTTATTCCTTCATTCTTATTCTTTCTGTGACATTAGTCCACAAAACTATGTTTTATTTTACTCTTTGACACTTACAAAATGTTAAACAAGCAATATTTGTGTACTTTATCAATGTATATACTAGGGCCGGGACTTTAACGCGTTAATTAAGATTAATTAATTACACAAAAATAACGCGTTAATTTTTTTAACGCATTTTAATCGCACTTATTTAAGCACCGCAGAACATCTCTCATGAGTTTCAGCGGACCGATTATACTGGCGCACCTACCAGCGTTCATTATTTAGGACAACAACAAACCACAGTGAACATGAATGAAGAAGCGACCGCTTTGATTGGCCCTGTGGATGGGAAGTTTTGTTATAAAAAATGACTGGATGGAAGCGTGGATAAGAGCATGTGTGTGCAAGCTATGCAGCAAGGAATTTGCACATCACCGCAGCACATCGGGCCTGAAGTATCACCTCAATGTTAAACATATAGCAGCTAGCGTGGACGTTAGCCCGACTCCGAGTACAAGCGTAGACATTTTCTACACTTAATGCACTGGTCTGTTGGACTTGGTTGAACAAAAATAAACAATATTTTGTTGCTTAAGCTTATGTGTATTCAGTCATGATTCAATGGTATATTAAAAATCCGTTTGAAAAAAATTCTCACTGTTCTCTGGTCAAATATTTATATGCGATTAAAATGTGATTAATTTTGAGTAATTAATTACAAAGCCTCTAATTAATTAGATTAAAATTTTTAATCGAGTCCCGGCCCTAGTATATACATATCTGTATATGTATTTTTTTCTCTTTTTTTTCAACAAAGGCTTCAACAACTGTTTTAACTGTGTTTTTATATCACTTTCATGGCTTGTCATTTTATTTGTTTTTGTTTGTTTTTTACATTTTTCTCATGCTAACTCTGTACAGCACTTTGGTCAGCTTCCATGCTGTGGTAATTGTGCTTTATCAAATAAATGGTATGGTATGGTATGGTATGGTATGGTATGGTATGGTATGGTATGGTATGGTATGGTATGGTATGGTATGGTATGGTATGGTATGGTGCTACTAACTCTGACTGTTAACAGTTTATGGTGCAGGGTTGATAATGAAACAATCACTAGCTGTGTTCTTGTATCATTGTGACTATTCCAATGAGCAAACCAATAAAAACAGGTCAGTCTCTCCACGTCGGACCCACCAGGCAATCCAGGTGTTCCTGGAGTTCCTGGTTCGCCCTTGTCTCCATCCATTCCAGGTAAGCCGTCTGCACCTGGAATTCCAGGTGTGGCGCCAAGAACCTCTCCAGGCTGACCTTTGAGTCCAGGGAGTCCTGGAATTCCATTCTTCCCCCTGATTCCATCTAAACTCTCTCCTGGTGCACCTGGTAAGCCAGGGTCACCTCTAGGTCCAGGAAAACCTGCAGGAAGGTTTCACATGGTGGAAAGAACATTAATACAATCAAAGTAATAAACTGACCATGACTGATAAATACTATTATTTTACTTATATATATATGTATATGTATTAAATACAGTGCAGACAAAGACCTCCACACAAGTCTACCTTGTGGTCCAGGTTGGCCCCCGAAACCGGGGTCACCCTTTTCTCCTTTGGGGCCATCAAACCCTGGAAGTCCAGGGTTTCCGGGGAACCCCCCCTGACCTTTTGAGCCTTAAAAAGAAATTAGCTTGAACAATCACTCTTGTCATTAAACGTTTGTGATGTGAAGATTCGTGTTTAAAACAATTCCAACTCTTTAAATCCAGATGTTTTATATACAAATCTGATAACAGAATTACCTACATTTTTTCAGCTCTGTTTGGTTATCTTTAAACAGCTTTATGACTGATGAAGTGATAAAGTGCATACTAGTAAAGGAACATTTAAAACTACCTAAATTAAATTACTAGTAATTTCACATCATTTACAAAATTCCAAAAGTAAGTAAGACCTGCTTTACAAGACTGTTTATAAACCAGAAGGTCTTGTAGAAAGAGTAAAATACAACAAATATTCATCAAAAAATCAACCACATAACTCAAATTCAACATCTTTCAATTCAGACCAAAACTTGACTAGAAAAATCTCATCGTTACAATCCTTAAACAAACAAAAAACTAAACTGTAATACAAAGTATATCAATGAGCAAAGAGACAATACATCTGTGGGAAATGTTACCTTGTTGTCCAGATAAACCAGGAGGTCCAGGTTCTCCATCTTCACCACTTATGGTACAAGGTAACCTATCACCTGGCAGCAGTCACACACAGGTTAATACTCTATGCTCACACACTTTAACACAAATATACAGCCAGTCCTTTTTACATCATATGAGTGTATAAGTGATGAATATGAGCTTAAAAACCCAACCTGCTCAATATAAAACCTACAATACACAAAACTTATTTATTTATCAGTTTGTGTAAATAATTAAAAGTTTCATAACCCATGAAAAGTGTGTCGAAACAACAGTTTTTAAAACCTCACAGCAGAGATTAGAAGAAGCTGGTGCAGGTTCATTAATTTCCTGATAGTCACAAAGTTAGTGTTCATTTGCAAAAATTGTTTAAATCTTTTTGCAGGATTGATTGTTGCTTCCATTTATAATAACTGTGAGCAGGAGGTTAAATGTTGTTAGTAGCAGATTGTGTTTAAGAGTCGATCAAAAAGTTGATGTATGAGCTTAAATTTAAGCGAGGGTGTTGTTTCTGGTGCTCAGTGGTCTTCTTTCTGCAATCCCCCCCATTGGTTAAAAGCACATAGCAGAGGCACGGCATTCAGTAATGCGTCAAATTTCAGCAGCTTCCACTGGTTAAGAGGGGAGGTATGAACAAATGCTACTGTCCAGGGGCGGAAGCACACACCTTGTGAAAAAGGCTCAATTCTCTTTAATGTCTCAAAAAACTGTTGACATCATTATAGTTAAAAATCCAAGAACCAGCAGCTAATACATGCTGTTTATACTGTGAGCATATTTCTAAAAGAGAAAGTAAAATTAACATACGGAACTGTTTTTTGCTTTTTAATGTTGGTTGGACAGACTAACTCATGCTAACCCTTACTGCTTCACAGGATCTGTAGGTTTATGATCCACCAGTTTAGCTAATGCTAACACACTCTGTCTCAGACGTTTCATTCTGACTGGTGGTTAAGAAAGTTAGTTACCCACCGGTTCCCTCTCCAATGTCAAAAATCCCTCCACAGCTGTTTTCACCTGGACAGATACACATGCACAAGGAAGTTGAGAAGAATAGAGGGATGGAGAGAAACAGTGATGGGAATATTTTTAAAAAGAGAGCGAGAGAAAAAGAATAAGGTTTAAAAGATGGCAACATACAAAGCCAATCATGGTCATTTGCATACGCCAGTAAAGCAATTAATTCATATTGATATCAAACAGTTATCAGCAAAGTAGCAATCAGTTTCACTCAATTATCTCCAGATTCATTCAGTTAAAGCAGAAGCATAATAAAATGTTTGGTTCAGTGTCACACACCTTAAAAACTTTCAGTTATTATCATCAGGGCAAGAGAGAGAAGGAGGTTGTTTTCGACAGTGAAAAACATCTAAAAAAAACATTTGCCTATCCTCAGTCTTTCTTAGCTCCTGAGAGTGACAATAACTTTTGTATTAAAATTAAACTCAATTAGTTGTTTAGCATTAGCATTCTAGTATATGAGCAAACATTCATACTGAAGATGAGGCCCAGCAGCAGCTGAAGACTTGTGTTGTTTAGTCTCAGAGAGGAAAGGCTGAGTATCAATACCAAAGGTTGAGACTTTGGAAATGTTTAAACCCTGCTTGTTGATCTCTGAAGGCTGGAAGGGACTCAAGTTAACCCACAACCCTGAACAGGATAAATAGGATATTTCTGGATGTGTTTTCTGTGGATTTATAGATTTTTAAGACTGTGATTGTTAAATAATAAAAGAGAAAAAAACAACCCCCCCCAAGAACCTGATTACTTTATGAATTAAAAAGGCAACTGGACTTTTTTCTGGTTCTTAAATAGGCTTTCATCTGTCATCCTAAATGTCTATCTCCAGCAGTCATTGGGTGAGAGGCATGGTTACACCTGCACACATTTATGGAACAAATGTATGAAAGTTGTATGAGGTTGTTTTGTTTTTCCGCTGGAAAGGTCTGAACACTCCTCACTGCACTGGAATGCTCTCTACTTACTACTACTCCCCCCAAGGATGTGTTTTCAGACCTTTGCTGTTTCTTCATCTGATACTGCTAAATTCAGTACCAATCAGCTCATTATATACCTATATATGTATGTATGTATTCTTATGTGCCCTCATATTGGTGCTGGACGTGGTTGCCTCAGGAGAGTGAGAGTTAAAATGTGTCTCCCACGGTAATCTGATTGTTCTGTATAATGTTTTAATTGCATTTAATTTCCCCAAGGGATTAATAAAGTATACCATAGCTTAGCTTACCTTAACTTACATTACCTTACCTTAACTTCCTTACCTTACCTTATTTTAGCTTAGCTTAGCTTAGCTTACCTTACCTTACCTTAGCTTAGCTTAGCTTAGCTTAGCTTAGCTTAGCTTAGCTTACCTTACCTTACCTTACCTTAGCTTAGCTTAGCTTAGCTTAGCCTAGCTTACCTTAGCTTAGCTTAGCTTACCTGCTGATGACTCAACAGTTGCAATGCCTTTTTATTTAGATGTTGATTGACTTACATATAGTTGTTGGACAGATACACACCACTTAATACCAGACAGACAAATCAGTCTTAACACCAACATAGAATCTGTGAATTGGCTCACAAGTCAAAAGGGGAGAATTCAAAGCTTTGACACAATTTAACTGGGTTTGAATCTTTTATGAAGTACCAGGTCTCCTGAACGTCATATGAACGCTTTAACAGTTTGAATCTTCTCTCCTCACCTGAGACTAAAGAAGCACAGGAGCTGTTGCTCATGTCAATGTTAAAATATCTTCATTGTGCAATAATCAGTGAACTAAAGAAGCAGTTTATTGATTATAGATTATTGTCTGCAGAAGAGCAAAAGCACATTAATGGAGACCATTAATCAAGTAGTTAACAATGTGCAGCTGAGGCATGAAGAGCAGGAAACTGTTTGGTAGAGAAAACCTAACAGGAAGTTACAATGTCTTCAGATCTGTGAGAGTTTGGCTCATTTGGCAACAACTATGAACTAGGATCTTTTTGTCCTCTGGAAATCCCTGTTGATGTTTGAGGATGTTAAACTAGTTTATATCCTGATTATGATTATGTCCTGTTGGAGGATTATAACATAGCTTTCAAATGGTCTCATGTTCTCTTGCTCCTCCCTTCATCACTTACCTTTTGGCCCAGGTAGACCACGTGGTCCCGGAAATCCAGGCATCCCGGGATCACCAGACTCTCCACGAAGACCAGGTGCTCCAGGAAAGCCAATGCCAGGCTCACCACGGACACCAGGTTGACCTTTGAGTCCTGGAAATCCTGGAAAACCTCTCTCTCCAATTGTTCCAACATCACCGTCACCCTGAAGAGGAAAACAAAGAAATGGAAAAAGAAGAAAAGACGTCAACAGGGAGAAAATGTACAACAGTGAAGTGGAGAGTAGAACCCAAGAGGAAAAATGTCATTATTAATGCTATTATTTCAAAATATCTTTCTGTTTATTTTTATTTAAGAGCTTTTGCAAAGCTTCATATGTAAAACTTTTGAATGGTACAGATAATGTGTGCACAAGTTCTTACAGGAAGTCCGGGGAGTCCAGGAGCACCAGGCAGACCATCTCTACCAAGTTTTCCTGTTTCTCCTCTGGGTCCTCTGAGTCCAGGAGCCCCACGCTCTCCTTTCACTCCAGAATCCAAGTAAGATGGTGACCCTTTCTCTCCCTTCCGACCAAAGAAGCCTGTTTCACCAACAATCCCCTACAGAAAGAACAGAGAGAACATGAAAAACTTGGATTTAAACACTTTAAGTTGTATTTCTTTTCTTCTTAAACAAAAACATTTGAATAAATGCATTCTAACTACAGAGTCAAAAGTTTTGCGTACTCGAATCCCTGGAGCACCATTTAAACCAGGGGTACCAGGATCACCAGGTTCACCTTTACGCCCAATGAAGCCAGGGCTACCGTTGGTTCCTGGAAGCCCTTTTAAACCCGGTAACCCTGTAGACTCTCCATCTTGACAGTTACAGTCCCCAGGGTCACCTTTAGGGTTAAGATGTGTGAAACAAAACAAGGGTTGAGAAAAAACAGTGGGAGAAAACAGACACAATAATTGTTCAAAGCTTACTTAAAGAGTAACTTTAAGGTATAAGATTTCAACCACTTAAAAAATTAGAGAATATTTGCAGAATCAGACATTATTGTTTAACTTTTTCCGTTTATGTAGTTTGACTGTGTACCTCTAGACCACCCAGCCTCTCACCCGATGTCCACTGGAGATAGGCACCAGCGTGACACTGAACAGGAGTAAAAAGGATACAAAAAAATGAATGACTGACCTCTAGAACCTTGAAACCCTTGACTACCCGTCACTCCTCGAGGGCCAGGCGGTCCAGGTATTCCAGGTAAACTAATGCGTCCATCACGTGAATCTGCAAGTACACACACCCACAAATTTAAACAAATTAAGCAATAAAATTGTAAATGTATCATAAAGGACCATAAAACAAGATACAATCTCTGTTATTAGTAAACATTACACTGTTGAAACTTAAGCTAACTTGCACAAACTGATGTCAGGTATGATAATGTGTCAATGGATTGAAAGAGAAAAATTTGAGGGCAGAACATTTTCTGTTGTCGTTTACATAGCATGCAAAAGCACATATTTATATATTCTACCATGATTCAGTTAAATCAGCACAATGCAAGTACAGCTGAGTTTCACAGTGAAAATCTGGGTTAGTTTGCTCCAACTGTCCATCAGCTTTGACATAAGATTTATGCTGCAAGATGTGCGTCTCCTCTTAAAAAGCATTGAAATGTTTTTTTAATACAGTATAGTAAAATATATATATATATATATGAAACAGAAATGTATTTGGCAAGAGCTAATTCATTGATTTTACAAAAACTGTATTAGCTGAGAGCTTTTAGTCCCAAGCAACGTGCAATGTTTTTCTACATAGACCTATTGATGGGGAGTTTACTAATGTTAAAATTGAGAGTGTGACAAATGATTTGTTAACAGTTTGCGTCTAAATTTCTGTTTGGTCACAATCTCAGTTTCAAATGCAGCTCCCAGGCACAGAACTGTCGTGTAAAACCAATGAATTATGTTTACAGCAGGCAACACCTTGTGGCCAAAGATGAAAAAAGCAGCTTGGAGTAGAGAGACACTCCCATCCAAGTCGAAAGCTTGTAACATAGCCTGCACTCCACGCTTAATACAACTCCCTGCAAAGGGTACAGCATAAGTTGAGTACTGCAAGATGAAAAGAGGTTGTTTTAAACTTTGCATTGAGAAGTAGAATGTTGCCTTGGCGCTCACAGGGATTACGGCTGAGTTGAGGATACCTACAGAACTAACCTGTGTCAGGCACCAGAGGATAGTGGATGCAGGGATCGCCTTGGAGGACAGCAAATTCAGACAGCTGTTATGTTTTAAAGTTGGTTTCCATCTTGTCTTGTGTTCTTACCAACCATATGGCTTTCCCCCCACACAAATACTTCTATTTTTTATTGCTAATGATTAAGATTATAGCTATGGTGGAGAATGAAGGTAATTTAGCTAGTGATTCATCGTTCAGTTTTTTTTAAGATAATGATAAACATGTAAGAAGAAATGGTAAAACAACATTTTAAAACACATTTATGACCTTTCATGCTTTTTTTTTTTTACTTTATTTAAATAAGCACAAAGAGGAAAGATTAGCACTCGGCCTCTGAGTTTGCATACCAGATGAACCCGGAGGTCCAGGAGGACCAGGGGGTCCGGGAGGTCCAGGGTAACCTGGGAGTCCTTCTGGGCTATAGGTTTGTACGCCGGGGTTTCCCTTCTCTCCTTTTTGGCCAATAATACCTGGAAAACCTGTAGGTCCTGGAGGGCCTATATGCATGGTATTTAATAGAAATTATTTTATTCTTGCTTATTATAATCATTATTTAAAATTTATATTGAATATAAAAGTATTTATTAATTACCAATGAGAAAACGACCCGTTGGGCCTAGACGTCCTGCTTCTCCTGGAGGTCCAATGTCACCAGGGGGACCGGGGAGGCCCCTGTATCCTGCATCCCCTGGAGGTCCTACACCCAAAATTATCCAACATTTAAAATCAGTTTGAAAAACAGACAAGCAAGGCTGGGAAATTTCTTTGCTGCAGCAACAGCTGAAAAACGTAATTCAAAAATTCTTTCAAATATGTAGAAATGATCCAAATCAGAGACAACACTGTACAGCTTGAATTGACAGGATTGAAGAATCTGTTATGGACTGTGAAAGGAAACACTTCCTCCTGTATCATTTAGGATGTTCTGCATCCTGTTCTCCAAAATGTGTCCTGTCAGCTTACAAAAACTGAGTTAGCCTTTATAACAGGTTTATTGAATCTGCTCATGTCACTGGCTCCAAAGTTGCTTCACCAACAAACCAAGGCAATAAACGAAGCACCAACTATAGCAGTCTGATAATAGAGATCCAGCATCTTGCTACAGATGCTGAAGGATTTGAACTTCCTCATCTCCTGTCTCATCTCCTTCTTGTTTACAGCTCAGGTCTCCAGTCCAGTCTGCTGTACCCATAGCTCTTTATGTGTATTATTTTCTGTCAAGAAGTCCTTCAACCAACAACATATGTTACCTTGAATCAAATTTTCAATGTTGCTGGCATAGGATGGAGGTCCTGGGGGTCCAGGGTAACCAATGTCTCCCTGTGAAATGTTAACATAGGTCAGGACAAAAGTATCAAATGAAAAAAAAGAAGACTGATGAAGATGAAGATTGTGACTTTGTGAAAAAAAAAGCTACAAGAGACCCAAACACAGGGTTAACTAAATTAATCTTACTTTTTTAAATTAAATAAATATAAAAATAACATGGCAAAAGTGAAACATGTTGAAATTTATGATTGTTAATCTGATTTCACAGGTCCTTTTTTGAAGTTAAATTTTCTCCTAATTAATTGGGGCCATAATTATTATAAAACATTACAAACAGAACTTGCAAATATGTCTGTTGTCATAGTGTTCTTATGTATTTCTGAATTTATTTTTGTTGGATAGAAACTGAAAAGTTATGATAACCACTGTTTTAGATCAATTTACATTCATTTTAAAACACTACTACCATCTCCTGGTAGATTAGAGGCATTGCATGAAAAACTTATTCAAGAATATCTTTGTGCCATTGGAACATGAGCAAGCTCTGGCAACTGCTGTCAAATCATACATAGTATCTGTGAGACTGTCAAGTTTGGACCATGCAACTAAATTAAACTCTTAGTCTTAAGCTCTAACTCAACTAGAACACACTCAGAGAGAACGAACCTCAGCTTAGCAGTTAATTTCCTCCTTAATGTGATCTTGCAATAATAATGAATCCTTTCAAAAATGTCTGTATCCGGATGGTGATCAGTCCCAAAATGGAATCAAGTGGTCATTATGCCATTTCCAACCTATCCTAAAAATGCCATCTAAGTCTGTTTGTGACATGTCACCAGTTTTTCTGTCCTTGTTAGAACTTTGTATTGACTTCCAGTCATGTCTGTAGCCTAACCCTGACCCTAACCTAAGCTCATTTCATATCTTAGCCCAAAACCTAACCCAAAATTATATCTCATCACACAGGCTTTTGTCTTCATAAGGACTTTTGGTCCTGACAACGCTGGTGAATAAAACAGAGATGGCCCTAAAATAGTAACAAAAACAAGTACACACACACACACACACACCCACAAGTGTGTTTTGGTATCCTTATGGGGACCGTCCATTGACTTCCATTGATTTTAGTAACTAGATTTATACCTAACCCAAACCCTTTTACTAACCTTAACCATTACTGATCTATAACTAACCCTAAGACTAACTAAAACTCTATTCACACCATACCTATAAACCTAACCCCTAACCCTAAAAAGGGGAGTCCCCCTCATGGGGACCAGGCTTCGGTCCCCACAAGAACCCTCGGACCCCAGAAAGATAGTAAAAGTCAGGAAACGGGTCCCCAGGAGGTCAGAAATACAAACCCACACACACACACACATACACACACATACACACACACACACACACACACACACACACCCACAAGTGTGTTTTGGTATCCTTATGGGGACCGTCCATTGACTTCCATTGATTTTAGTAACTAGATTTATACCTAACCCAAACCCTTTTACTAACCTTAACCATTACTGATCTATAACTAACCCTAAGACTAACTAAAACTCTATTCACACCATACCTATAAACCTAACCCCTAACCCTAAAAAGGGGAGTCCCCCTCATGGGGACCAGGCTTCGGTCCCCACAAGAACCCTCGGACCCCAGAAAGATAGTAAAAGTCAGGAAACGGGTCCCCAGGAGGTCAGAAATACAAACCCACACACACACACACACACACACACACACACACACACACACACACACACACACACACACACACACACACACACACACACACACACACACACACACACACAGACAATTCTTTCACCTTGGGTCCTATGTATCCTGGTTGTCCAGTGGGACCTGAATCACCTCTCATTCCCTATCAGGAAAAAACAATTTGTTTAGTTTTGATACACTGCATTGCTGAGTATCTTAAGATATTCTCAGTTATACTCTGCCTTCTTTATGGTATTTAAAGATACCCGAAAGCCAATCAGAAAATTGTATTTTGAAAGAGGATGTTTAGATATAAAGCTGACATTAGCTCACAATTATTTGGTAAAGTTTTACTGAGCTTACCCGTGTTCCTGGAAAACCTGGAGGTCCAATAAACCCATGGATACCCTGTTCAGATAAAGCAGGAAAATAACAGGTGAAAGACAAAAATGAAGTGGTATTTCAGTCTCATCTGCATCATAAAACAGTGGTTAGGAGTATTACCCTCATTCCGGGGTAACCGGGAATGCCCTTCTCTCCTTTTTCCCCAGGATAACCGAAAGGTCCCTAGACATAAATGATTAAAAAAGTGTATTCTAAGATCCAGAATGTTTCAGTAAGTGATCAGCTTTTTCATTTAATGTGTTTGGTGGAATAAACAACCTTCCTAATTATTTAAAAAAACGTTACAAAATAACACTTACAGGCAGTCCAAATCCACCACTGGAACCTCTTCTTCCCTTCGGGCCAGGGTCACCCTTTGAGAGAGGCAGAGAAAGGAAGGTTAATTTAAGAATGCACACAAAATGGGATGTGATTGACAGAACTGTCAAATTAGTATTTTGAATATCAAGAATAATGGTTTCATCTAAGATTTGTGGTTTCACATCAATGTTACATTATTATTTGGTTTACTTACCTTGTGAACTCCAGAAAGGCAACTAAAAAAATTGCTGAATTGGGTAAGAATTTAGCATTTCATGTTTTTCTCTTTAAAGTCATGGCCATGCTGATAAACACATGAATCCTAGCTGGTATTAGTGGCCAATGTACTTTGAGCTGGTCTGATCTAGGTCGAGGAGAACTGGAGTGGTTGGAATTTGGGCATCAGGAAAACTAGGGTAGGTCATACCTTCTTACTGTTCAGGTTGTTTTTTCATAATGATCCTTAGACTTTAAGATGGCAAAATTGTGCAAATAGTCCGTGCTTCTGTTGGGTGAATTACTATCTGATACCAAACTACCAGGTGCAAAAATTACATTTTACAGAGGCTCAATTAGACATTATTCCATCAGACAGTTAGTTTGCCTGATTGAATATGGTTAGCTTTGCAACAAAGATTTTTGCTAGTGTCCCATTGGTGACAGACCAAAGATGACACAGTCTTCAGCTGTCAGACATATTTTCCCATTAGTTTCCTCTGGTGTGTTATCTATTAAAAATGCACAGACTACCTATTTATTCAGAGCCAGTTGAGATTGGGGCGTGGGGCACCAATAGCACCAGATATACACTGTTACAGATATACACTTATACACTGGTCTTATTAGGAAAATCAACAAAACCTAAAGGAATTTGAGAATCCTTTCTTTTTATTTTTAAAATTTCTTTATGTGTCATAAATTCAGCTTTCTTAAATAAGTAAATCAAATTAAACACAGGAATGTCACATTTCTCTTAGTGTTTGTAGTCTCCTAACCTTTAGATGTTTTAGCAAACACTTTGTAGAGCACAATTTGGTCCCTATATTTCAATGGAACATGCACTGAACTTAACTGAAAAAAGAAAGTAAATACAAGAGCAAAAGAAAAATGAAATATAATGGAGCTAATCGAATAAAAAGTTCAACCTGTATTCTTATAATTATTAAAATGTGAAAATAATAACACATTTCAATTATATTTTTCTTGTTGTGCTTATTTATTAAAAGGTTTCAGTACCGTGTAGACTAAATGGATCTCTGGCTAATAAAAAGGTTAAGAAAACAAAGCAGGTGTAACAAAAGTATAATGCTATCATTGAACAATAAACTTGTTAACATGCAGTATTATGTTTATTGTAAAGCCACTCTCGGTATCTAAGTATTTATAGTACACAGAAAACTTTGACAATTTTGTCAAGAAAACTTGTAACATTAATGCAGATTTAATCCATATCAGACCCTGGCTTCTTCAACTTCCACTGAAGTTTTATTTTCCTGTCTTCAGTTTTAGAATGTCATGGGATGAAGTTGTATTTTCCAACAAACCTGCATTCCTCTGACTCCTTTGGAAAAACCCACAAACTCCACAATGCCATTGATCATTGGCTGGCCAGGTTCACCGGGCAAGCCCATGTCTCCCTGGATACGGTAATCACGGAAGAGAGAAGTGTTTACACCTACTGACTGGTAACTTTCTTATTAGGCGGCGACGGCGGATCCAGGGGACAAACAATGTTGGTAAGAACCTTGATCTTTGAGCCGTTTAATGGAAGGACAGTAAGGACTGTGGACTGGAGGATGGTCTCTGTGTTGTTGGGCATGAAACCACAACTGAGGCTGAAGAGTGCGAGGAGAGGAGAGAAAAAGGTCTGAAGTGATGAAGAGAGGCTAGTCTTCATCCTTGCAGAGTATATCGGCTACTCATGACAAATAAGTTGTATGTTTATATTTTAAGATGTCAACGTTACAGTCATTTTTTGCCTCCAACATTGGTTAATATAAATGTATGGTAAACTCCAAAGTAATGGGCAAACCTTCTTGTTGAACCAAACTCTCTTTTACGTCTCCCCAAAACTCCTCTTCCTCAGCTTCTACCACTTCATGGCTGTAAAGTTTGCTGTAATAACTGCTCCTATTCCTTTTCTCAACCTGAACAATGAGCCTGCTGCAAAACTGATATTCATTTTTATCATCATGGTAATTAGACCCCACCACATCCATTTCCATGTATGTGTGTGTGTGTGTATGGTCCAAAAGCTATATCCTCTTCTCTACCCTGCTGTGTTACCTTATCTCCTTTGAAGATAGTTACAGGTTTTTCGGCACTTAGCGACCCATCACCCGGAGAACCACTGGGTCCGGGAAGACCCATCTCGCCCTGGAGTCCGAAATACATACAACAAACCATTAGCTAACATTCAGAAGTGAAGAGGGTGGAGAGGAAAAGAAGAGGAGTAAAGGAGATTGAGAAGGAAAATAAAAGTAGATGAAGAGGGAAAAAAAGGAAGAAATGGTAGAAATGACAAAGTAAATAGGTATTGTGTTGCTCTGTAAAATAAAATAAATGTGTAAAATGTCTTAATCAAAAAAGTTTAAAAAAGAAATAAAATTGTCTGTTCTTCCAGTTTCAGGATTTTATGTATCAGGACATAATAAAAAGTTCTGGTTTAAACCAGATCTTGAAGTGTGGGAGTTTTGCTTTGTTGAATGACGTAGTTCTGGCTGAATTTTATACTACAACACTTAATTGCACAGAAGAGTTCATGATTGACTCAATAACCACAAGGTGTTCAGATCCTGTGGCCGCAAAACAAGCCTAAATCATCCCGAGGTGGTTGTATGAACGGCTGATTGGTTTTGGCCACACATGGCCCTGTGCATTATGGGTAAACATCTCTACCACAGTCTCATATGTCCACAGGTCATTGTTCCAGAAGCCATTCAGATGTAAATCAGCAAACCTAAGTTTTGCTGTCATGTTCTTTTTAGAGAGAAGAGGCTTTGACCTACAACCGTTCCAAACAAATCGTATTCATTCAGTCTTTTTCAAATTGTTCTGTCATGAACTTTAACCTTCCAACTGAGGCATGTATAGTCTGAGATGACGCTCTTGGGGGTTTCGCAGTTTTTCTAAACATTCTCACAGATTTTCAAATCGATGGCAGCAGCAATATCTTCTATCTTCTCTTTCCTCCCGTGTTACCTGTATGCTCCAGATCATCAAACTGCCAAAACTCCTGTTTATACAGAGGCAGTCACACCTTCTGTTGATTAGTCAACCAACAAATTTAAATTATCTGGAAATAGCAAGGCTGGACTTATTTTTTCACATGCTGGCTTCTTTTTGGTTTAATACATGGTGGTGCGTTTTCTGTAAACTTAAATTTAGATTTGTATATTTGAAATAACTTAAAGAAGGTGGACTTTCTTTGTCAAATAATTGTGCACTGAATACCTCAACAGTTTTTAAAGTATTACAGTGTTATATGCAAAACATGCTTAAATGCACAAAACTTCTGGGCACGTTCCCATGTAATAGTGAATCCATATGCTTTTATGCACCAACAAACATATACACAAAACATTTTGAGGTATAAAACACGCATCTCACTGAATCTTGGTATTTCTCACTAGTTGCTTGACCGTACGCCTCCTCTGGTGTTCTCCTACACACTGTTGCTGTCATGTGCCTGGAACTAGACTGCCCTGGCGTCCACGCATGCATGTCTGGCGTGTCTGTTCTGTTACTTACAGTGTCATAGCAGATCCAATCCATGAGTATAACTTGGTTTGTTTGTTTTTTGTTCTCTGTTTCATTTGTGACTGAATCATAACTTTCTTTTACCCTAATATATTTTAATTGCGTCATTACATCATTTCTGATTAGCTGTTATCAATATCAAACATCGCTACTTTGTTTACAGTCCAAATGACCACCAACGGATAATTGCACACAACGCTTATATGCACAAAACTGCTGGGTATCGAGGTTGTGCTAAGCGTTGTCCACTGTATTTGCATGTCTCATCACTTCGTTTTCAAGCCAGTAGGAGGTATAATTAAGTAGCTTTTTGCAGATTTATTTTTTTTTTTTAAAGAACAATGGATAAATTATCCACGTTAGTTGATAGGTACTTCTGATGCTGTTTACTCAGGAATTTTGGAAATCTAATTGAGCTTTGTGCCAGATGTCAATAGCAAAGTTTGTTCAAACAGGGTAAAATAAAGAAACCCTTCAAAGAAAAAGATGGAAAAAGAGGGAAAACTTCAGACATTTAACACATTCATCGTCAGATAGTCTAAAACAAGAACACAGACAGATAAAAGTTTAAATATTACAGTGGTCGACGCTTATATGCACAAAAATACTGGGCGCGTTTCTGCGTCATAGAGAATCCATACCCTTATATGCACAAAACATTTGGAGGTATCATACATGCATCTCACTAAATTTCGCTGTTTCTCACTAGTTACTTGACTGTACACCTCCGCTGGTGTTCTCACACACACTCTCGCTGTTTGGTGTGTGGAACTAGACTGCTCTGGTGTTTACGCACGTGTGTCTGGCGTGGCGCGTCTGGCTAAAGCTGCCAGACGGTCGCCAAAAAATAATAACCGACTTCTTCAGTGTGAAATAGTGTCACATGTAACCTTTGTTGTAGTTTTTAGTGCCCGATAATGAGTTCTCAATATCCGATATAGAAAACCGTTCTGTTCTGTTACTAACTGTAACTTAATCTGCGCCGTTACCGTCGTGTCCATGCGCGCGCGTATCTGGCGCATCTGTAAACTTATAGTGTCATAGTGGATCCTCTCTACGAGTATATAACTCCATCTGTTTGAGAGTTTTAGTCTCCTGATACATTGTAATTGTGTTATTACATCATTTCTGATTATCTGTTATCAATACCAAAACACTGTTACCCGTGTTTACAGTCCAAATGACCACCGATGGATAAATGCACACAATGCTTATATGCACAAAACTGCTGGGCACCGAGGTCGTGCATATAACCGTCGTCCACTGTAATTAAAAAAAAACCCAACAAAGTTATTAGTTTTTACTTTTCCTAACAGTTATTTAAACCTTTCCCACTTTCATGCCCTGAATCTGTCTGTGTGAGAATGTGTTTGATTATAACATGCAGTCTGTGAGGAAGATGAATGTTAGTACATGTGTGTAGTTGACTTGGATGGGTGATGGGTAAATAAAAATTTGATGCAGGAAGTAGGAGCGAGTGATTCCAGCACTTAGTTACAGCCCACAGATTCTCCTCCAGAATGACAGCTCAGACATTATAATGCTAATAAATTCATTTTGTCACAGAAATTTGCCTGGATATGGAATGGGTTCATGTTTGCCATAGAATACAGATTTTTAGAATTTTTTTTAGTGATCTCTAAATCTCTGAGCTGTCATACCACAGTAAGGAAATACATGTGTGAAGCCACCCGACAACTCACAACTCTCCAATCTGAAGCAAGTTGTTTTTTTAATGTAATGCAAAATCAAGATATCAAAAAAATCAACTATCGAATTTCTCCATTTTCCATGGAGGTTGTGTTTGTCTCGGTGGCAAACCAGATGAATTGAAAGAACAAACCAGAGTAAATCAAGCAGATGTTCATGTGATTATTTTATCGTACAGACGGAACAACTGATTCATTAGATGTGACAGTCAGGGGGTGCAGGGATGTGTGAGGTTAAAGGGGAAATAACGTGCAGATTATGAATCCACCACCAAAGTATCAGCATGCACCGTGTTACAGTCCAATCAACGCATATCAGACACATATTGACTCAATGAGACATGTACACCTAAAACTCTGCTATCGTACTTGATATGCTGGTCTAAGACAAGAAATAGTAAAAATCACAAAGTGAGATAAAAACATTATTAAATTTTACTAGGAAAAATCTTTATCAAGGAAGTGAAATTTTCCACAGCCCAAACAAGTTTACAAACTCAAATAGAAAGAAGTTGAGATAGTTTGAAATTTCAGTCCAGCAACACATACAAAATAGGGGGTTTGGAACACAAAAATCCTTCTTTTAAAATCATTAAGGCTGAAGCAGGTGAGGTGTTTTTTGCTGCGATAAGATCTAGTTTTTGTGTTTCCCCTCCACCTTTTTGTCACTATTTATTCAGTAATTCATGTCCTCCCTTGGTCAGCTGTTATATTATATTTTCACACCATCTTATTCTGATCTTTCTTTTTGTGAATTTTATTAAGTCTGTTCATCTGTGTTGTTGTCTCCATCTTTTTACAGTATTTCTCCAGTCAGAATTCTTTTGCTTTTTGTTTTTTTTCCCCCAACGGTTTCATTCCTTAGTCGTCTTAGTTATAGTCACAGTGTTTGTCGTTGCCCATCTGGTACCTTTATTCAAGTCTGGTCCTCTCAGGTGTTCATCTGTGGTTTTCATGTATCCTTGGCTGATTTTCATGGCTGCCATGATTATTTTTTACTTCCGTCTCACTCTATGGTGTCTAATTAGTGTCAAAAGTCGTAAATGCATATTCTGCATGCGCACACGCAACTTGCACGCAAATCAATTTCATGTGCTCAGTGTTCAAAGTTGTTTCTTTTGAGTACAAACATATAAGGCGAGAGCACATTTCTGTACTGTGAGTGCGCAAATAGTACCCACAAGCACATATGTAGACTAATGAGCACACGACAGTGACAAGCAGACACTTGACTCTCTCAAACTTGCTCAGCTGTCGAATCTGTCCTCGCTTGAAATTAGACTTTTGGAATTTGGGGGGCAGGGCCTGTGGCTGGCATACCCTGTCCTCTCATTGGTCAGTTTCTGTCCCGTTCCTTCTCCTTACTAACCCTAACCCATCCTTTCCACTGGGCGTGTCAGCGGGGTGCAGCATTTTGCTCGCGCAATTAGCCGTGCGTCCCTTCCCACCAGGAGTGTTTTATACGCTCTTATTCCTGGTGCAAATGTTACATCCAGCTAGTCGTGGAAGATCACGAAACTACAGGAGAATAGCAAAAACACGCGTGATTTCATCAGTACACACAACAACAAGCTTAATTTCACACTACCTACGGACTTCAACCCGTCACAGGTACTGTATGTTCTTGTAGTCTCGCAAACGGAAATCTGTATGTGTCCTTTTATTTTGAAACTTTCAGGTATTTTACGTTTCATGAACGCCTTATTTCCTGTCTGGTTCAAACTAAACTGCTGAACTTGAAGCGTTTTAGAAGCGTACCACGTAAAAATAGAACTGCAACATAATGCTCGTGACACTGCGCTTCTGGGACACGTCTCATGCACGCTGCTTTGCGTGCAGTGGGAACGGTCTTCTTGACTTCAATGGCAGCTATCAGCCGCGTATTACGCGTCACTAACGTTGTGCATCTGTTGCGCGTTCAGTGGAAAGGAGGGGTAACCCTAACCTTTTAAATACCACCAGATTTCTCTAATTACTACCCCTGAACAATTCATAGCCTAACTTTTTTTGGAACTTGCAGCTGGCCTGAAATACAAGAATTAGTGTTTACAAACAAATGAAAAGAAGCTAGTAAAGCTAAAAATAAAATAATTTGGGTTCATCCTTTTTGCTCCAAAATAAAACTAAAGGTAAACGTGATAGTCTGTGGTTTCCATCCCTTCATCCAACTTTCTGTCATTCTCTGATTTTGAATTTCATTGCAACTTTTTTCTATTTGAGTTTGTTTTAAAGATTTTGTTTAAAAATTACAACAATTTTTTAAGTTTCAAAGAGGCCAGGACTTGAAAGAAAGTTTTGTATTTTAGGGACCATTTTATCTGGTTAAGCAGGTCTTTATAAAATGAAGGTCCATCAATTCAGTGTTTTCTAAATATTTGTACATAATCTTTGACTTTTGGAGTGACATTCAGAAAAATACATAGATAAAAAAATTGTGACTAGTCAAAGCTGTCAGGTAATTAAAATTGTGAATTTCACAAAACATCTTTTCCTGAATTGGTCCCTCCTTTTGTTGGTACCATACCTTGTCTCCTTTCCCTCCTCGGTATATGTCTCCACTACTCCCCTAGAAAAAAACATGATTAATGGTGCTTTTTTTTTTTTTTTTTACAACAATGACAAACAGCAAAAAAGTTTGCTTTTCATTAACAAATGATACGATGTCTTTAAATTCATGGCAACGTTGTAAAACTTACCATTGGCCCTGGAGGACCAGGGGGACCTGGGACCCCCTAATAATGACAAGAAATACAGTATTTTATCATTAGGCTAAAAAACACAAATCTGTATTATAATGCAGTAAGAAAAACACCTCTGAGCTCATTTTAATATATCTAGTAATGACCATGACAAAATAAATGACAATTCTTTTGAGGTACAAATATCAAACTGCAAATTTTAACACTTATATTACTAAGTTGAGCAGTGAAGGTAAAATAGAAGCCAATGTTTTTATTAGTAAAATAAATATGATTTAACTGTGAATATTAATCAGTATTATTGGCAGCACTGATACTGGAATCAATTTATTAGAAAATATGACCTCCTTCTTTGCATGGGTTATAAATATTTAAGTACCAGTTAGTTACCTAACTTGGGAAGTGGCGGCTCTTGTGGTGGATGAAGAACATTGCTACTTAAGATAAACTTGACACAATCAGCAGCAAAGAACACTGTCTATTTTCCAAAGCTAGAATGTTAATTAACAGCAGAAACTGAATCTCTCTGCACTTCCTATAAATTAGCTTTAGCATTGCATCTTGCCAATACAGGAAATAATGGTGTGCTCATTTTACCTTTGATTTGGGAATGACGTCAGACTTAACTGTGTTGAATTTATACATCTGAGAACCAGCGGGATTAGCTAACTGTTGAACTGAGCGACCAAGCTAACGACATATCTTTCTGCATCCTCTGCATCTAAATGCAGTAGCAACATGTTCACTAAAAGCTGGACAATCATATGGGTTTGAAAAACTCTTATTACTCCAGGTACAACTGCAGAATGCAGCAATATTGGATCCAACGATCAGGGCTGGTCAGGAATGTCCTACTCTCCGAGTTGGAATTTTGAGGATTTTTTAGACTCGGAATTTGGAAATTCTGATTTCCAAGTATGAATAAAATGCATTATAAGAAACGCAGTTTAACCCCTATGAGCTATTTCTTTAGAAGTATGGCATTGACTCATGAATTTGTATATGGTCCATTGATTGAGTTTTGCCACATGACCACACAGAGAGATACTGTAGAGCATGTCATGTAATTTCAGTGTTGATTGTTGACATACACAACAGAAGAACTGCACACCAATGGGTAATAAAAGAACTCAGTTTACATACAGGGAACCCATCTGGTCCTCTTGGACCAGGAAAACCAGGCGGACCGTCAGGACCTATGAAACCCTGAAAAAGATTTAAGAGAAGTCCGTCTAACATTTCATATAATTTCTTTTTAAATAACATTTTTTACTGCTTGGTTTTATGAATCACAATGTTTAGCAAACAAGAAATTAAAATCTTACAGGTGTGCCGTCAAGACCCGGAGGACCTGGTGAACCCTAGTGACACAAAGAAAAATTGTTTTCAACATCTGGTAAGAAAACATCAGTTTGTAGGTCTGAGATTCCTGATTATCTATTAGGTTTACCGGAGTATAACTACAATACCCCTTATTGGCCAATTCAAGAACATAATTTTATTTCCTTATTGATTCATGTTTAACAGTTATGACAAAATTAGTCAAATAGTGCTATAATGAGAATAAAATAAAATACAAAATACAAGGAGAAATCTTTTGATCTCACTGAAATATTTGCAATACTAAATGTGGTGCTCTTAATTAAACACAAGCAGAAAAGCTTAAAATGAAATGAATAAATTAGTAGTACCTGTACAATAACAGAAAATACTATGTATTTTATTATACTGAAATAAGTTTGATTCTTTCTTGATGAATAAACCTAAGGTGACACATATAAAACAACTTTATTTTTGCTTGACTTTAAAGAAGTACTAAATAACTTTTCCACAACTGTGTCTCAGACGGTCATTGCTGGAACCGATGTTCTCTAGAAATATACTACATGTTGAGATGTGCTTCTGCACATGTGCCGTACAGTGTTGACTTCAATAAACAGATTTATCATTTATTTTTGTTTCTAAAATTTTCCATAAAAACATTTTACCTATCAAGAAAATGCTCCCAGAATGGAAAAACTAAATATGATGTTATTTTTATTTTCTTTGCATTGTCAGAGTGACAGGCAAATGTTTGGACACACACAGAGGAGAAGGACCCAACAATGGCCGACAAGGACCCAGAGGGCTTTTTATATAGAAAATATCAGGGAAGGATCATAAAAATATACTTAAATAATTAACAGGGTACACTTACCATAAACAAGAATGCTGTATAAACTTGACATGAATGACATTTCATTATGAAATAAGTTGTCAATTTGGCAGCATTTTTCATCAGGGCAGCATAAATCATCAGAACACCAATTCCGGCTGCGACCCGAATTGCTGAAGTTATTTAGTCTATTGTAAAGCCATCTGAGACTTCTAAAGTTCTAAAGCTGAACATGTTTTTCGGTGAGTATCCACTTAGACAAGTTTTAAAAACAGTGGCTTAAATGTTTAAAAGTTATTTAGTACTGCTTTAACATGGACAAAGTTCATTATCTAATGTTGGCCCAATGAAAGCAAGACTAATGTAAGAATCCTGATATGAACATGAGAACTTACCTGATCTCCATTATCATAGATGTATATGGGCTCTCCTTTCTGCCCCTTTGGTCCGATTGGCCCCTGTTAGGATAAGAAAGCCATCTGTATCAGCCTTGGATTAAGATTTTCTAAATAACTTAATTCAAAAAATGCTCAACCAACATGAGAGTTTATTGAAAGCTCACAGGAAATCCAGGAAATCCAGAGAGTCCACTGCCAAAGCCTGGTGGACCAGGATCCCCTATAGTCCCGTTACAGCCGTCCTTTCCAGGCGGTCCTCTGCTACCCTGTTGTCCGGGGTGACCCTGTAGGAAGAGACCAGGGACATCCAGCAAAAGTAATCACATATTATATACTGTATTATTGTATACGGCTCTAGAAGCCTTTTCACTGTTTTTTTGCCATTACTATCTACTTTAATTACGTTACCTTTATTTGATATAATACTCAACAAAAACTTATCAGTCACTTTACTTACTTATTTATTTTTTGTATCTGTGTGGAATATGGAATGTGCGAAGTTTTGTGTGATAAGCTCTACACATAATGTATAATGCTTTTCTCAAGTCCTACGATGCTCAAAGCACTTCACACTCCAATTTTGTTGTTCACCTCTTCACACACAGACTCACACATTTGGTGGTGATAAATTACACACATGTTGTAGTTACAGCTGTCCTGGGACACACACTGACAGAGGTGAGGCTGCCAGACACAGACACCACCGGACCCTCCGACCACCACCAAACAGGCAAAGTGGGTAAAGTGTCTTGCCCAACACAATGGCCAGGGAATCTTTTCCAGGTGGAGTGGGAATTCGAGCTGGTGACCCTCTGGTTACCACACTCTACCGCCTGAGCCACGGCCACCCCATTAACACTTAAAAGAAGAAATGAACATGTCTCTCATTTACTTACAGGAACGCCATCATTTCCTTTGAAGCCAGGGACTCCCATAGGCCCCTGCAGAAGTGGGAAAATAGCCATGTTTAATAATTAGTTTAAAAACGGTCGAAACAGGACAAAACCTAAATGTTGGAAAGTTTTGATGCATACTGGGAAAATGCTTGTATTTAGTTTGCTTAAATCAGTGTCTGAATTGAGTGTAAGAGACTAACTAATCTTGCTGAAAGACCCTATTGTGATGAACCATCACCATCAAGTTCCCCAACATAGGAAGATGTTTTAAATCAAAGTTATGTCCACTAAAACCTCATAAGCACGTCAGTTAACCTTAAGAGTCCAGTTGTCTTTTTTCAACAGCTTCTTTTTGTAGGTATTGCTACTATGTACCAGGGGAACCTCACAGTTTGCGAATGTTCTGTCCTAGTTAACCAGACTCATTCAATTCCACGTTGTGCACATAGTAAAACATCTTGTTTACTGCTTTAAATCTATAATTCATTTATCCAGGTCACCCACTATGTCTCCTTTAAGCCCAGATGGTCCTTTAACTCCAAGATGGCCCTTCTCCCCTTTAGGCCCTTGAGGCCCCGTGATCCCACGTGGCCCATCAGGTCCACTTCCACCTATTGCACCAAGAGGTCCTGGAGAACCCTGGGGGAAAAGAGATGATAAACACAATTTATTTGTTACGTACTGGAATATTGTCCTATAATGAAACAGTCTGAAACAACACGCATTCTTTCAACTTGTGTTATTGGTCCCAAAGGGCAATAATTATGCAGCAGACTTTAAAAAAACATTATGAAAACATATCACAGTCACTGTGTGTCACCACCAACATAGTACAGACAATAGTAGAGGCTCCAATGAGCAATAGCCATTGCAAATGGGCATCTTTCAAAAGGTCTTATGTTCCTTGATAAACACACTTCCTTCAGAATTTAACAGTTCGGTGACGGAGGGGACAAATGAGTTGGAAAAATTATTTGTTTTCTGAAAAGGTACATAAAAACAACGTCCCAAGGGAATGAGTGAAAACTCTGAGTATAGAGAATGGAGAGGCTGAACCAAGATACATTCAGCCTTCTTTAACACCTGCTCCTCCCATAGAGACTGTAGGTCTCTTTGTTTAACCCCGATGATTTTAGACCAGATGTTGACAATGTTTTGTAGTTTATTTTTCTCATTCACAGCCAAGCCCTTGTACCAACAAACAAATGAAAAAAGTTAAGAGGCTTTTTATGAAGCAATAGTGAAAATAGCTGAGAATCCTTTTATTTACATTAAAATAATTCCTTAAAAGAAAGATTCTCTGCTGACCACGTTTAAAAATAGGGTCCATAATTGTGTCAAACCGCAATTTGTGCCAAGGTGCCAAGATATTTGTACTTACCCATCACATCAACCACTTCACCGTGAATTATACTGCTGCCCAGCTTTCTTTCTTTCTTTCTTTCTTTCTTTCTTTCTTTCTTTCTTTCTTTCTTTCTTTCTTTCTTTCTTTCTTTCTTTCTTTCTTTCTTTCTTTCTTTCTTTCTTTCTTTCTTTCTTTCAGCTTTATGAAGGCCAGATAATAGCGTATGATGGTTTGAAAGGTTTATGTTAGATTTATTGTCTGTAAATTTCCTTTTGCAACCTATTGTGTGAATTTTGTGACTAATTTGTGCCATTTGATGTGATTGGTTAGACACTCTAGATTTGTTAAAAATGTTATGTTATGTTGTGTGATAAAGATTTATAATATTTTATGTTTTTAACTCAAAACCTATTTGAATCTCAATAAAGTGACATTTACAATAATTCTGAATAAAATATGTAACTATTTCTATCTGTTACTGCAGGTCCAGGTGACACAGATTATAATGATTCATTCTTTTTTATCTAAAAAAAAACAGTGAACAATGAAAGACCCCATTTCTCTGTCGACTGAAAATTATACTCTCGTTACCAGCTTACTAACATACCTTATGCATGACTACCACCTAGTGGTGGTGAATAGAGCAACATGTGCAACTTACAGGACCTGTAATAAGTCTACCACTTTGGCAACTAAAGGGTTAAAACAAGGGTCTCTAACTTGAGTCTTGGAGGGCCACTGTCCTTCATGTTTTAGATGTTTTTCAGCTCCAACACACCTGACTGAAATTATTCAATTACTTCTTCATCATGTCAACAATCCAAACCAGGTGTGTCTTTATTCTAGTAACTAAACCAAGCCAACTTTATTTATATAGCAATTTACAACAATAAAACTTGACCAAAGTGCTTTACACAGGATAAAAATAATAAAAATGATAAACGTACAGAGACTCACTGCAGTGCACTGCAGGTGTACAAAATAACATGTGGAGCTAAAAATAATAAAATTGCTCATAAAATCCCATTACTATCAAAAACACAATAAAACCAGAGGACCCCATTAAGAGCTGTCATGCTAACCTGAATGCTAAACTAAAAAAGTAGGTTTGTAGAAGAGTTTTAAAAATGGACGGTGAGGAAGTTCGCCTAATCTGTGCTGGAGCAGCTGATCTGCTGACCTTAGGGACCGAGAAGGTGAATGTAGGAAGCTCTGATAAATATTGCAGGGCAAGACCATGTAGAGATTTATAAATAAAATGACTTTAAAATGAACCTTAAAATGAACAGACAGCCAGTGCAGTGAGGTTAAGACTGGAGTGATGTGTTCTTGCTACTTTGTACCAGTTGAAAGCCGTGCAGCTGCACGACGAGAGAGGTTGAACTGGAAGACACCAAAGTATAATGAATTACAGTAATCAACCAAAAATGAACTACGTTTAGAGAATTCTAAACAGAGTTAACCAAAATTAGACAGTTAAAGCAGGGAGAGGCAGCATGTCATGTTCAACAGGAAAAAGTTACAACAGAATTTGCCCTTAGGAACCTTGTTAATTACACATCACTTACAAGAGAGAGTCTCGAGGTTGTAGAAAACACTTTTGTAAAGGAAGTTGCGTTTTAGTCTTTTTGTTGCAGTTTTAATGATCTGGAAACAGACCAAAAACTTTAATCTCTCTTAAAAATATTTAAATGCACCAAACATTCTCAATCTTAAATTAAAAAAGCCCTCCGAGAGCCAAATTCCTCAGGTCCCCCAATTTGTGATTTAAATCAAAAATGAACCTTTGTTTATTTTTTATGAGCACCCACACCATTTACTATAGAGTTACATGCAAATATGTTAAAGAGACCCTTCTATTAAAAATTATTTTTCTGAGGTTTCTGTAGAATATTTTCGCTCCACAGGTGTTCTTACCTTCATAGTGGGTGTGAAAACAGATCAACAACTTCTCTATCAGTTTTTATCTCTTAAACTACGCAGGTGGCGATAACACCCGAGTTCTCCCGAGTTCGAACGGCCTGTATCTGTTTCATCACAACTCCTTTGTTTGTTAGTATTCGGCAGCTCCTGCAGTTGAAACCACACCTAGCATGCTGCTGGCTAAAAGCTGTAGCATAAACACATATCAACCGGAAGAGACTACGTGTACTGTTGCCATGCGCAGCGGGGCAGGAAATAGTATGTCTTGCTCTCATAGGCTAGTTTGTGAGCCAATCAGAGTCCAGCATATTGGAATAATGAATATTAATGAGCTGCTGCTCGAAGCCTGAAGAATCTTCACGCAGACAGATTGAAAGGTCTGTTAATCAGTTTTTCCTGACATTTTTTAGATATAAAATGTTTCATATTACTGGTTAATACTTAAGAAATAACCACAAAGTCCTGAAATTTCTTTGAAATAGCCTCTTTAAAAACAGCTTCTATCTCATAATGATGAAGAATCATTAAAAACATTCCTGGATCCAGATCACCCCCAAAATCTACCCACTTCTTCTTTGGACCATTTCTTACCTTTCCTGAAAAGTTAATAATAAAAATATGTATGCTAGTAAGTTGGTACAATGTACCACCATGTAACAAACTAACAAATCCTGGTGACGGTACTGAGGTTTAATATGAGATTATTCCTACCATGAATTAACAGTTTGAAAATTAAAACAATATGTACATGTCATGGGTGTAAAAAAAAAAAGAAAAGAAAATGTTTCAAAGAAAAAATAATTACCTTTTTTGTCTGTCTGTTTGCAACATAACTTAAAAATTTGTGGATGGATTTTCATGAAATTTTAAGGAAATATCCAGAATAGATCAAGGAACAAGGTTTAAATTTGGGGGGTCACCGTACGGATTCAGGGATTTTTGAAAGGATTCTTTAACATTGGGATAGTAGGCTATCTTCGGTGCATGTGGCTGAAACATAACAATAAATGATCTGGATGTTGAACCGAAGTGTTTGGCAAAGATCTAGCTCTCCGAGTGCTTTTCTAGTTTAAATTATATTAAAAAGAAGCACATCTAGACTCAAAAATCAACTGTCAAACCTTCATCGACTGCAGTCAACACACTGCAGCGCTCCACATCCGCCACATGGTGGCAGCAGAAAGACACCGAACCAACAAGAACAGGTGCTGAATTAGAGGTTGGGGGGATCCCATCATTAGGAGGCTGGACTCAATAATTCAGTCAGACACACACATTCACATAACAACCTGAGTCACTGACAGCCTGAGATTAGCTCATAATTTACACAATATAACAGGGTAAGGAGAGGGGAGATGGATTAG
>SSNP01000120.1:1169030-1235166 GCA_006937955.1 Pachypanchax playfairii | reverse complement strand
TCTTTCTTTCTTTCTTTCTTTCTTTCTTTCTTTCTTTCTTTCTTTCTTTCAGCTTTATGAAGGCCAGATAATAGCGTATGATGGTTTGAAAGGTTTATGTTAGATTTATTGTCTGTAAATTTCCTTTTGCAACCTATTGTGTGAATTTTGTGACTAATTTGTGCCATTTGATGTGATTGGTTAGACACTCTAGATTTGTTAAAAATGTTATGTTATGTTGTGTGATAAAGATTTATAATATTTTATGTTTTTAACTCAAAACCTATTTGAATCTCAATAAAGTGACATTTACAATAATTCTGAATAAAATATGTAACTATTTCTATCTGTTACTGCAGGTCCAGGTGACACAGATTATAATGATTCATTCTTTTTTATCTAAAAAAAAACAGTGAACAATGAAAGACCCCATTTCTCTGTCGACTGAAAATTATACTCTCGTTACCAGCTTACTAACATACCTTATGCATGACTACCACCTAGTGGTGGTGAATAGAGCAACATGTGCAACTTACAGGACCTGTAATAAGTCTACCACTTTGGCAACTAAAGGGTTAAAACAAGGGTCTCTAACTTGAGTCTTGGAGGGCCACTGTCCTTCATGTTTTAGATGTTTTTCAGCTCCAACACACCTGACTGAAATTATTCAATTACTTCTTCATCATGTCAACAATCCAAACCAGGTGTGTCTTTATTCTAGTAACTAAACCAAGCCAACTTTATTTATATAGCAATTTACAACAATAAAACTTGACCAAAGTGCTTTAC
Source organism: Pachypanchax playfairii (assembly GCA_006937955.1). Lineage (NCBI taxonomy): Eukaryota > Metazoa > Chordata > Actinopteri > Cyprinodontiformes > Aplocheilidae > Pachypanchax > Pachypanchax playfairii. The sequence goes on along the minus strand of SSNP01000120.1, from coordinate 1,234,398 downwards.
ACAGGATAAAAATAATAAAAATGATAAACGTACAGAGACTCACTGCAGTGCACTGCAGGTGTACAAAATAACATGTGGAGCTAAAAATAATAAAATTGCTCATAAAATCCCATTACTATCAAAAACACAATAAAACCAGAGGACCCCATTAAGAGCTGTCATGCTAACCTGAATGCTAAACTAAAAAAGTAGGTTTGTAGAAGAGTTTTAAAAATGGACGGTGAGGAAGTTCGCCTAATCTGTGCTGGAGCAGCTGATCTGCTGACCTTAGGGACCGAGAAGGTGAATGTAGGAAGCTCTGATAAATATTGCAGGGCAAGACCATGTAGAGATTTATAAATAAAATGACTTTAAAATGAACCTTAAAATGAACAGACAGCCAGTGCAGTGAGGTTAAGACTGGAGTGATGTGTTCTTGCTACTTTGTACCAGTTGAAAGCCGTGCAGCTGCACGACGAGAGAGGTTGAACTGGAAGACACCAAAGTATAATGAATTACAGTAATCAACCAAAAATGAACTACGTTTAGAGAATTCTAAACAGAGTTAACCAAAATTAGACAGTTAAAGCAGGGAGAGGCAGCATGTCATGTTCAACAGGAAAAAGTTACAACAGAATTTGCCCTTAGGAACCTTGTTAATTACACATCACTTACAAGAGAGAGTCTCGAGGTTGTAGAAAACACTTTTGTAAAGGAAGTTGCGTTTTAGTCTTTTTGTTGCAGTTTTAATGATCTGGAAACAGACCAAAAACTTTAATCTCTCTTAAAAATATTTAAATGCACCAAACATTCTCAATCTTAAATTAAAAAAGCCCTCCGAGAGCCAAATTCCTCAGGTCCCCCAATTTGTGATTTAAATCAAAAATGAACCTTTGTTTATTTTTTATGAGCACCCACACCATTTACTATAGAGTTACATGCAAATATGTTAAAGAGACCCTTCTATTAAAAATTATTTTTCTGAGGTTTCTGTAGAATATTTTCGCTCCACAGGTGTTCTTACCTTCATAGTGGGTGTGAAAACAGATCAACAACTTCTCTATCAGTTTTTATCTCTTAAACTACGCAGGTGGCGATAACACCCGAGTTCTCCCGAGTTCGAACGGCCTGTATCTGTTTCATCACAACTCCTTTGTTTGTTAGTATTCGGCAGCTCCTGCAGTTGAAACCACACCTAGCATGCTGCTGGCTAAAAGCTGTAGCATAAACACATATCAACCGGAAGAGACTACGTGTACTGTTGCCATGCGCAGCGGGGCAGGAAATAGTATGTCTTGCTCTCATAGGCTAGTTTGTGAGCCAATCAGAGTCCAGCATATTGGAATAATGAATATTAATGAGCTGCTGCTCGAAGCCTGAAGAATCTTCACGCAGACAGATTGAAAGGTCTGTTAATCAGTTTTTCCTGACATTTTTTAGATATAAAATGTTTCATATTACTGGTTAATACTTAAGAAATAACCACAAAGTCCTGAAATTTCTTTGAAATAGCCTCTTTAAAAACAGCTTCTATCTCATAATGATGAAGAATCATTAAAAACATTCCTGGATCCAGATCACCCCCAAAATCTACCCACTTCTTCTTTGGACCATTTCTTACCTTTCCTGAAAAGTTAATAATAAAAATATGTATGCTAGTAAGTTGGTACAATGTACCACCATGTAACAAACTAACAAATCCTGGTGACGGTACTGAGGTTTAATATGAGATTATTCCTACCATGAATTAACAGTTTGAAAATTAAAACAATATGTACATGTCATGGGTGTAAAAAAAAAAAGAAAAGAAAATGTTTCAAAGAAAAAATAATTACCTTTTTTGTCTGTCTGTTTGCAACATAACTTAAAAATTTGTGGATGGATTTTCATGAAATTTTAAGGAAATATCCAGAATAGATCAAGGAACAAGGTTTAAATTTGGGGGGTCACCGTACGGATTCAGGGATTTTTGAAAGGATTCTTTAACATTGGGATAGTAGGCTATCTTCGGTGCATGTGGCTGAAACATAACAATAAATGATCTGGATGTTGAACCGAAGTGTTTGGCAAAGATCTAGCTCTCCGAGTGCTTTTCTAGTTTAAATTATATTAAAAAGAAGCACATCTAGACTCAAAAATCAACTGTCAAACCTTCATCGACTGCAGTCAACACACTGCAGCGCTCCACATCCGCCACATGGTGGCAGCAGAAAGACACCGAACCAACAAGAACAGGTGCTGAATTAGAGGTTGGGGGGATCCCATCATTAGGAGGCTGGACTCAATAATTCAGTCAGACACACACATTCACATAACAACCTGAGTCACTGACAGCCTGAGATTAGCTCATAATTTACACAATATAACAGGGTAAGGAGAGGGGAGATGGATTAGGATGGGAAGACAGGTCTGAGAAGGGGCGGATCACTTTTAGGTCAAACGGGAGTCAGACTGATTGAGCACGTTGCTTCTTTTTCTTTATATTTAAAGAGCTTTAAACAAATATGACACGGCTTCAAACAGGGAAAGTTTGTGTCGAGTCAAGAAATAAAAAAAAAAGGTTGCTCATAAATACCACTGGTGAAGATGACACACCATAAAAAAGCTTGGAATTTTAATAACGGCTGCAGATGTACATTTACAAGACACTTAAAGAGCTGACATGCGTGTAAATGCCTGCATGGCTGCACGTGGACGACTGCGCAGTTTTGATGTCTGCAGCCTCGGACTGCGAACCTATTTGAGTATCTCGAGCCGAGGCTGCGGCCTCGCTTCCAGCCCACGTGGCCCCGGGGCAGGAAGGGAAGGTGTAATGACAGGGCTGCATCCGCTAAAAGGAAACCTGCCAGAGATGTCTGGCCCACAGTTGACACTCACACCTGGTTTCACCCATGGAAAATATGCAGCGCTTCCACCGGGAGACACTTTCTCTCACGCTTCACCTTTCCCATCACTTGTTTTATTTTAAATTGAGCTCCGTCTTTAATCCGAATCGTCCCCAAGCCTTCAACTTCCTGTTGTTCTAATATCTTAACAGTCACCCAGCAACTTGCTGGGGAGTCAGTGTTTATCCAACAGTTCCAAGTCAGGACATACTTCAGAGTTCTTTTCGGGTCATGGGTCACTCTGACAGATTTGTCCGTCTGTCTGAGGTAAAAGGTGAAGGGTAGTTCAGGCATTCAGTCCCGAGATCGGCGTTTACTATTTAGACTATGGTTGCAGTTAAATTTAACCATCAATAGTAAAAAAATAAAAATCCTCTTTCAATGTTTGAGAGAGATCTAAAGTTTGTGGGTCAGCAGGTTGGATCATAACAAGGAAGTAAAATCTGAATAACATCTAAAAAAAGAAGAAAAACTCTAATGGTGCATTCACACCGGCCCAACCATCAACTTCATAAGCGGCAAGTTTATATGTAAAGTCTATGGTGGACGGGCGTCAGACAGACGTCAACGGCTCTGCGTCGCTTTGTGAGCATTATGAGCGGCAACTTTTCAAGCTAGCGTTTCAGGCGTTGACGCTTGAAATGCTTGAAAAGCTCAAAGTTCAGCTAGCTGAACTTCTGACGTTCATAACGCTCTTGAAGCGGCATGTCAACCAATCAGAGCGTCTCATCGTAGTGACGTAAGACGTCACAGCACGTAGCTGGGAAGAAGCGGGAGCAACCAAAATGGAAAACGTAGCTCCTGGTGCAAATGGTTAAACTCACCAAACTCAGAACGCATCTGAAGAATGGGGTGTATCCACAAACGGCGCTGATGCACCCGACATCGACGTTGTCTAGATCTATGAAGTAAATAAATCCAAGCCACTGTCTCAATATGATCCGCCATAGCTCCGAACATCCGATAACAAAGGAAGCCCCGCCTTTGCGCTCTTTTTCGGTCAGGCTTTACGAGCTTTAACGCCTATGCGCTCTGACTGGCAGGCGTTATGAGCTTCAACTTCAAACGTCAAATTTGGAGCGTTATCAGCGTTACTTGACGTTGACAAAGTCGCCAGTGTGAATGCACCTTAACAGAAATTAAAAATAATTTTATTTCTCTATTAAAACAAGCCAAAAAAAGTTAATTATATGAGGAAATATTGTTTTTTAACTTTGATTTATTAATGAGTAGATCAAATGAGCATTTCTGGTCAAATTTAAAGGACCTGTATCATGCAAAATCATCTTTTTGGAGCTTTTAACCATGTTGTGATGTTATTTCCTATTTAAAAAAAAACCCTGAGTGGTTTAATATACACATTTCTCAGTAATCCTCCTGCATCCTGCGCTCTGAGCAGCTGCTCCACTCTCTCCTGGAAAACGACTGCTTGTAACATAGTGATGTAACAATGTTCCACCAGGAACTGCCCGGCGTGTCCGCGCTGCTCCTGCAGATTAAACACACACACCCCGAGCTGAGAGAGTCTGAAGCAAAACACCAAGCAACACCGATTTGTATTATTTTACTTTCTAAAAATGTTTCAGTGAAAATGTGCATTTTGCTGCGAGAGTTACAGGAATTTATTCACCATTTTATTAAGGCAGCTCGAGGGGCAGCACTCACAAGGGGGGTCAGGAGGAGAGATGGGATTTTAGATAAACCAAGAGTTTTACTTTCTGGTCTGAGAATGACTCGACAATATAAGTTATATTTTAGGACAAATAAAGACTAAATAACACTAACAGTAAAATTTTATGTGTGACTATCCCAGACGCTAAAAGCTGTAGAATAGCAGGAGACAGAACCTTTAACATAAAACATTTAATAAAATATTATGGGTTATTTGAAACTATAGTCTTTTACACATTATTCTGTGTATTTAAAGCACAGAATTTTATCAGTTTTATCAGTTTTAAACCTCACTGAGTCTCGTACCCCTGCCAGCTGGCGTGCCCGTCTGTTTTCATGCCAGCCTACTGGATCTCTGCATGTCTCTTCCAGACCTTCCATCCTCATCACCTTCCAGCAGACTGGTCAGTTTGTAGGTCCAAATCCCTTCCAGCATAAAAGACCACAATAGAGGCCTTTCTGGCCCGCTAAGCTCCCCGGACTTACTGCGCCCGTCCAGCCGAGCTGACTTCCTGACAGAGGACAGCGCTGGGACAGACAGATTGTTGCTGCCATGCGTGTGAAAACCAGTGTGTGTGTCTGATTCATACAAAAAAATGAACACTCACCCCGGAGCGCTCGGAGGGTCTTTATCAGGGTGTTTTGTTCTCCTGGCTGAGGGGAAGATTTGAGTTGTCACACCGAATGCTCAGTTAGGGATGATGATGGGTGCAACATGGAGGGAGGGGTGGGCAGGGTCTCCAGGTTTATGCTTAAACAGTGCTGAAGTTAAATAATGAATCAAACCTAAAATGTATTTAAAAATGTTTTGGAAATCTGTTCAAACATCGTCTTACAGCATAGAGAAGAACAGACACTTCTTTAGGTGGGAATGTTTTAGGTGGTGTCAATTTGTTTTTCTGCTCCCGTCACATCGAGAACTAAAACATGTTTATCTCTGACATGTTTGTCCGATTGTAGAGAAATTCACAGACGAGTTGAAGAAACAGAGTCCTAGTTTCTTGGAACCAGGAGTTTCCCTGGAAGATTAACCCACCTGAGCATTTCATTCATCACAAACATCCTTAGACTTTGGACAAACTGCAGGAATCAACAACTTTAGATGTATAAATATTTTAAGTTACACAAGACATACAAATCTCTTTCGATTTCATGAAATAAAAAGTCTGAGTTGATGTTCATGGTCGTCGTGATGCAACTGTGACTCGGTCTTTCACACGAAAACCTTGTTTAAACCTTTAAAGCAAATTCAACTATTTTATTTATTTTATATTAACGCTCAGTTCTTTAGCATTTAGAGGGAAAATATGCAAATAAAGGGGTTCAGCTTAAACCCGATGACCCGGAGTGTGCGGCTGGAGCCACGAGGTGGGGCCAAATGACCTGGGTCAACCTGGTAGAAAGTTAGAGGTCAGTTTCAACTCAGAGACAGTGATGAAAAATTTGTTGACGTAAGCAGCCAATGAAATAAAGAAGCAGCGATGACTACTGACTGAAGATGAATTTACCGTGTTGGATGCAGTTAAAGAGAAACGGCTGATGGGATTTGGTGTCGTGTTTGTTATTCACAAGCTAAAATCAGTTATAATGCAGTAAAAATAAATAAATACATGCACAGTATCTTTGCTGTTCTGGATTGAGATGTTGGATGTGTTTTCTCTAGTTTGGCACTTACTACCCCGAGTGCTCCGGTGACCACAGGCATGATGCCGCACACGGAGGACGAGGAACAGCTTTTAGGAGCGTTTTAAAATGTGTTTCACTCATTAATCTTGGAATAAAAAAAACTAAAAGACTTAAAGTGCAACTTACCACCAAATCAACTTTTTTTTGCTGATAAACTCTATAAATGAGTGTTTAATAGTTCTGCCTAGCACATTTTTATACAGCTATTCAAATCAAATCAAATCAAATCAAAAATACTTTATTAATCCCCGAAGGGAAATTCAAGTGTTGTTGTAGCTCAGTTCTTTTTCAGGGAGCCATAGAGAGTTCTAGCTGTGGACAGGAAGGATCTCCTGTAGCGGAATTTTATTATTCATTTTATACCAAAAACTGTTAGTGGAGCGCCCTCTTCAGGTTAAAACGTTACACTGCACTTGAATTTGAATCAGGCATTGCTATTGGCTGAGCCCTTATTTTCTCTAAACGTGATGTCAGGATTTTGCCACTATGGGATATAAAAGAGCTCGGTCTCGGCCACACCTCCGCTCAGTAGTGAGTGAGTTTGAACAGGAAGTGTATACGTCCGTTATCAGAGTTCATTTTAGTGTTTGTGATTGTGTGAAAACATGTTTTTAGCACATTACTGAAGGGTTTTCTCTTCATGCCGGGATACTATGATTTATACCTTGGACGATGCATCACAGAAGGAATTATCAATGCGGACAATGATGTGCAGCAGCAGCACATGATGAGGCTGAGTCACAGATATTACAGGAGCTAATAGCGTAGCTAACAACAATGTACCAGTAGAGAAGAGCTCCATTCTATCCCGCCAAACCGCTGCAGGGTAAACTACTGGCTCAATTTTGCTTTGAAATCTTTGGAATGTGATGGTGTTTTACAGGTTTTGGTGCAGCGCTTTCCTCTAAATTCACCAATTTAAATGTTAAATATTAGATTTTAAGACTCAACTCTATTGGAAATGAAACCAAACTGAATCTAAAGGTGCGTTCACACCGGCCCAACCATCAACTTCATAAGGGGCAAGTTTATATGTAAAGTCTATGGTGGACGGGCGTCAGACAGACGTCAACGGCTCTGCGTCGCTTTGTGAGCGTTATGAGCGGCAACTTTTCAAGCTTTTCTAGCGTTTCAGGCGTTGACGCTTGAAAAGCTAGAAAAGCTAGAAAAGGTCAAAGTTCAGCTAGCTGAACTTTTGACGCTCTTAACGCTCTTGAAGCGGCATGTCAACCAATCAGAGCGTCTCATCGTAGTGACGTAAGATGTCACAGCACGTAGCCGGAAAGAAGCGGGATCAGCCAAAATGGAAAACGTAGCTCCTGGAGCAAATGGTTAAACTCACCAAACTCAGAACTCATTTGAAGAATGGGGTGTATCCACAAACGGCGCTGATGCACCCGACGTCGACGTTGTCTAGATCTATGAAGTAAATAAATCCAAGCCACTGTCTCAATATGATCCGCCATTGCTCCGAACATACGATAACAAAGGAAGCCCCGCCTTCGCGCTCTTTCGGTCAGGCTTTACGAGCTTTAACGCCTATGCGCTCTGACTGGCAGGCGTTATGAGCTTCAACTTCAAACGTCAAATTTGGAGCGTTATCAGCGTTGCTTGACGTTGACAAAGTTGCCGGTGTGAATGCACCTTTATGCTCCTCTGTACTCTGACAGTGTTATTGGATCTTGGTGATCCACCTGGTTTTAGTCATCCAGCTTTCAGCAGTGTTGACTACTCTCCTACATTCATGTTTTAATTGCTCCCTCAGAGAGATTCCCACCACGCCTCAGCACCTCTGACTCAACTGGTCACGTTGATGGCTGCCATTAAACCAATGACCTGTTCTCTCTTTTCATTCAGGTGCTTCCACTCCAATAAAAACCCCATTAGGGACCAGCTATGTCCAACAGCGATGATCTCATAAAGCTGGTGTGTTTTCTCAGCTGTCAAACTGCAAAGTGAGAACAACCATCAAAGGGTGAAATCAAATTATGTCACTTCCTCGGATGTTATGTTTTAATCTGAATTCAGTCTGCGAAAAAAAAGGAATTACAAAAGCCTCTTTAAAAAAGGAAACTTCCATCAAACAAGTTGTTTAAGAAGCTATAAATTACTTTTTAGTGTAATAAATTTTAATAAAACGGTTTGATCTGTGATTTGCATACTTTTGCAAACAGCAGACGTACTTTGCTTATTTGGCTTAACTGTAAAACCAGCTTTCAGGTTCGACTGCTGATGCAACAGAGATACCAGAGTCTGGTTCAAACTTTAACTCATTAATAAATAAATAAAATGAAGAGTTATTTGTGTGTCTGTTGTGTTATTTTGTGTTTAAAAAACTACTCCAATGAAAATCATGTTTTTCGTGCTGCTAATGTTCTTGTGGCATTCTTCTGATGCTAAACATATCTTAAGAAAATTAAGCTCGAAAATGCATTTCTGAGTATTTCTGCATTCAAATCAGTGAATCGGTAGCAGACACTAACATGCATCTAAAAGAGTGTGTTTGTGATGTAGAAAAGGCACTGGGCGGGGCCACAAGCTCAAGCTCTGCTAGCTGTAAGCTAGCAATAGTGCTAGCATAAACAGAGATCTCTTAGAAACGGGGAGGGGCATAGGGGGAACCTCCGTGTCAACGGTTCCACCCACAGCACGGCGGTGAATTGCTAATGCGCTACTACTGCTATGCAGAAACTACTTCCTAGAAAATGACACGTTTTAAGATTTTGGGTAAAAACGCCATATTTATAATTTAAAGACCACTGAGACGCTTTAGAATAGCTCAAAAGATGATCAGAGTGGGTCTTTAAACACAATAAAGCTGTGCAGTCTGTTGCTTTGAGGTAAAAGCTAGTTGTAAAGTTGCTGTTTTGAATTTAATGCTACTTATTTTCAGAACCGAGACGGGGGAGATTTGAGATTAGGATAAAATATGGGGGGGTGTCAATAGTGAGATAAAGACACAATGGAGGGAAAGCGTTGTGATCCAGAACAAATGGTAACATTTGAACACATTTTTATGTAAGAAATCAGTAAAAATGTGAATCAGGTTTGACAGAATCATATTTGACCAAAACTGAACTTCACTGAGGTTGAACAATTTTTACAAATGTGTTTTTCCTCAGCCGTGACCGTGATGACTGTGATATTTACCCACTAAAACTAGAGAAGTGTATGTGTTCAAGTTCCCTGAGGTGTGTTTGAGAGTCCATGTAGACAAGCTTTAACTTACTTCATCTAAGATTTGGATTCCTGCAGAGTTCGATAGAACCTCGTTGTTAACGTTCTTCTGTTCTGTGTTATTCTATATGTTCGTTTACATCAGCAGCATCAGACTCTTCTCATGTTACAGCTCTTCTCTGTCTTCCAAACAACAATAAATCCTAAAACGCACCACAGAACCTTTAAAATCCAACTCAAACTGAGAGTTAGGAGCTTCTGATTGTGTAATTATACATCAAAAACATCAAAAGTCCCTCTCAGCCTTCAGAAGAACTTATTTTATGGGAATTTATGACATACCACACACATACACCAACATAATTCTATGTTGTTCTATTCTACTGCTTGTTTTAAGAAATTTATAATCACGGGCATGTTTAATATCGTCTCAGTTGGATCTTCAGCAACACGCAGAGCAGGGTGCTTCTTCTGAACAGGAAAATGTGATAAATGATTGTTTTACGTTGTGTTAAGTATCAGTGTGTCGGGGCGTGTTGGTGGAAAAAAAATACACTATGTTCACCTGATATCACAAGCGCCAATAAAATCAGTAACTACCATTTTACTCCTGCACACGTTTGGTTTTTTAGATAAACAGTAAGTTAAGTGTCTGTTTTCAGATTAAATCATCTGTATTATTCCTGATCTGTACTAGTGAGATGACAGTAAGAACAGATTCAATACTTTTCCTAGTGAATTTAGTTTATTTCTGTGATAAAGCGAGTGGATGAGACTGGTGAAAATTTTTTACTTTCATGCCTTAAACTGAGGAAACTCTCTGAGTGCTTTTCCAATTTAAAGGTATAGAGATGCAACAATAACACTTTTTTCGAACCGGTACGATACCGACACTTGGATCAGAATACTTACCGATACCGAATACCAAAATTATTTCAGCATTTCAACATTTTAAGTATTGATTCATGGTATTGGTTAACCGATACGGAAATGAGTACATTAGATGGTATCGGTGCATCCCTACAAGGTTCTGTGTCCTACTATTTTACAACTTTCAACATCTGTGATAGACACGTATATGATAAAATATTACCGTTGGTGTTATATAGTATTCATTTTTTCTGAAATATAACATATATTCTCCGACCAGGAAGTAAAACACTCCGTTTACCTAAATTCCCATCTCTCCCCCAGGCCCCCTCCTCGTGAGTGCTGCCCCTCGAGCTGCCTGAATAAAACGCTGAATAAATTCCTGTAACTCTCACAGTCAAATGCACATTTTCACTGAGACATTTTTAGAAAGTAAAATACTACAAAACGATGGTGCTTCGTAGGGCAGCACGAACACGCTGGGCACTTCCTGGATGCTTCAGGACTTGGACGACTTGTTGTTATTGTTGGAACCATGAATTCTACTTTCTACCACAATATCCTGACAATTCTGTACCTGCTCAAAAACCCCTTATGGACAAAGCGCCATTATTTATAATAAGAAACCCACTGAGTTCCTAATACATGCCCGAAGACCTCGCCAACCCCAAGCAAAGGCCATACATACATGTTCTGACTGATTTTTTATATAGAAAGAGGCCTAACATGATATAAAATATTGCCCATGCTGATGTTCTTCTTGTCTTTGATAGGATGAAAGAAAACACCAAACTTTTTTACAAGGTTGTGAGACATGTTGCAGCTTCTCCCCCCACAAACAGTGTTGACTGTCTCAGATTACATTTATAATGAGTTAATAACATCTGCGTGCGCTCCATTGATTCAATTCAGCCCCTATTATGCATGTAGCAGCTGTTCAGCACAATCTAACATCTAGAAAAATGATATTTCCTCTCGTTTTATTCACTGCTGGTATGTGTTAAGTGATCGCTGCAGGTTTGGAGCCTTTACAGGACTTTTATACCAACATGTTGTTCTGATATACAAATTTTGTATCACATACACTGTGATTCTCAGTGTAATATTCTGAATGAATCTATAAGCTAATGTTAATATTCCAAGGGATGGATCACTGAATGACTGAATGTTGTCAGATTATCAGACTATTGAAGCTGTTCATTTTACAAGAAATGGCTGATGTTTCTTCTCACATCCTCATGCTGTTGCTCACGTGCATGACTGGGTGATTAGCTCAGACACCAAGAGTGAAAGCAGCTCTCCTTCTAATCAAACTATGCCAGTGAAGTTAGACCTCAGATTAGGATGTCTCCTTGGCACCTTTCTGGTCAAACCAGCTGAGGTATATCCAGAATAATCTGGAGAAGTAAGAAATTTGAAGACCTGGAAAGGGCTTAGAACACAACATAAACAGCTGGAAAGCCAGTCTTAAAGGTTCTGTCTCCTGCTATTTTGCAGCTTTCAACATCTGGGATAAAATGTTACCGTTGATGTTATACAGTCTTCGTTTATCCTAAAATATAACTTATATTGTCGAGTTATTCTCAGACCAGGAAGTAAAACACTCGGTTTATCTAAAATCCCATCTCTCCTCCTGACCCCCACTTGTGAGTGCTGCCCCTCGAGCTGCCTGAATAAAATAGTGAATAAATTCCTGTAACCTTCACAGCCAAATGCACATTTTCACTGAAATGTTTTTAGAAAGTAAAATACTATAAACAGTGGTGTTTAGTGTCTTGCTTCAGACTCTCACAGCTCGGGGTGTGTGTGTTTAATCTGCAAGAGCAGAGTGGACATGCTGGACAGGTCCTGGTGTAACATTGTTACATCACTATGTTACAGTCAGTCATTTTCCAGGAGAGAGTGGAGCAGCTGCTCAGAGCGCAGGGTGCAGGAGGATTACTGAGAAATGTGTGTATTAGACCACTCAAAAAGTTGATTTTACATGATACAGGACCTTTTAACGTCTTTACTATAGTAGGTGATGAAATAAAATCAAGAAAATAGTAAGAAAGTTGCTGATTTTGCCCCTGACTTTAAAGGGTACATAGAAAACATGTTACTTCATGACTGGTGTCAACAGAAAATACTCAAAGAGAGTAAAAGTATTTAAACATGACAAAATCAAATGTAATTCTATTCCATGTAAGTGTCCTTGGGCCAGGCTTCTTGTAATATGTTGGATGACTTGCTGTCAAAACATAACAAGACGTTTTGTATCATTTGTGGTTTTTATTACAAGTAAAAATGTCTGTTGCGTAACAGGCCTTAAAAAAGGCGAGAATACAAAGAATACTACTACTACTACTACTACTGTCATTTAGCAGACGCTTTTATCCAAAGCGACTCACATTGAGAGAACAATAGCACAATAGCACAATGTTCTTGTCTTAACAAACATTGTGATTTTAAAGATCCACTCTGATCATCTTTTGATCAATTTTAAAGCGTCTTAGTGGTCTTTAAATTATTATTATGACATTTTTGCCCAAAATCACAAAACCTGTGTCATTTTCTAGGAAGTAGTTTCTGCATAGTAGCCAATCAGAGATTCACGTTTGTGCTGTGGGCGGAACTGTTTGCATGAAAGGTCCCCCCACCCCACCCTGTTGCTGAAAAAGGTTTGTTTATACTAGCGCTACCACTAGCTGCAGGCTAGTGGAGGAGGAGCTAGTGGCCAACCCATCAGATTTTCTATGTCACAAATTCAGTCTTTTTTAGATGCATTTTTGCATCTGCTACTGATTCACAGCAATTTCAATGCAGAAATACTCAAAAATGCAATTTTGAGCTTAATATAAAGATACAGAGATCCCTCAATACTTCATGATTCAACTTTTGCGAATTCACCACTTCGCAGATTTTTCAAAAATATTCATCCAAAAATAAAAAATCTAAAATACTGCGCTTTTGGCTGTTCGTTTACTTCCCCACACTTCCTCCTCAACTGGTTAATGACCCAGCGCCTTTATCTGAAGTAGAGACGCCTCCCGAAGAGCTGTAAAGCTCATTAGTACCTGTAGAGTCACATCGTCACCTTCATCGCACTGCACAGGTCCTTTATTACCGTCATCAGTCAACCAACGCAACGCTATAGTCATCACTGCTCACGAAAGTGCTGCGACGTGGAGCGCTCATCTTTTCCTCTGTTACCCGACGCTTTTCTCTCTGCGCCGGTCCACAAACGCTTCTGCTCGTCTGTTTATTCAGAGCTATTTTTTCACTGTGGATAAGTAAATAACTAAATTTAATTATTGACGAGAGCTTGTTCTAATTACTCCTGCTACACCGTTCATCTTGAACTGACAACTCCTCTCTCTCTCACTCTTTTGGGGAAAGACTCTGGCCCCATTTGTGTTTAGGCACCCAAAAACCCCCACCCCCCTCAACGTGGCGCTGTGTGTTTATTTTCATCTCCATAGTCTGTTTAGATACACAAATATGATTGCATTTGTCAATTGCAGTATTTTATTTTAAAGAATCGCTTTTATTTACAAAATTGACCTGATTGTCTCGTGGGTCTTGTGGTATCCCTACTTCGCAACTTTTCACCTGTCATGGGGGGGGGGGGGGGGGGGTCTGGAACCAATTGACCACGATAAGTAAGAAGGGATCACTGTATATACTCTAGCATCAGAAAAAAGCCACAAGAACATGCTAACAACACAAAAAGCATGATTTTCATCACAGCAGGTGTTTAACCATTTAACTAAATACCTCAAACGTTTAGAAATATCTGAGTTTTACTGGCTTTACAAACCCGACTTTCTTTTTTTTAACTGAAAAATTTTGTTTGGGTGAATCAGAAGTAAAATCAGAGTTTTTTTTTTGTTTGAGTTCTACTTCCCTCCGTTTTGGTTTTTCATACTGACACAATACAACTTGGCCTGTGTCACCTTATCTCCTCTTGTTTGAACTGGTTTGACCCAGAAGGCCCGCCCCCTTCCCTTTTTAGTTTCTCTACGTGAACATTTCTTCGTCTACTTTTTCTGTCTACCTGTTTTGGGGTTGAAAACAAACCGTAAGAAATTTGATGATAGAAAGACGTGGTCTTTTGTCTGGAGGCCTGTAGAGAGGTTTGGATTCCTGGTTTCTTAGGTTCCCATCCCACTGAGACATACGTCCACTATCATTTTACCTTAATCTTATTTTAGTAGAGGCAGACGGTCAGTTTTCCTGTCTGTTATTCTAGCTCCTCTTTTGTTGTCTGGGTCCATGTGAGTGTGCCTTACATTTTTCTCTCTGTTGGCCAGAGTCTCCTCTAAGTTTTTTGGTTTGACTGCAGTAACTCATTTGATTATCGTTCGCGTCTCTGTTGACGTTCCTCAGGGTGGGTGTGTGTCTATCTAGGGCCAGTCTGAAATCGCCAATCAACCCAGCATGCGTGTTTTTGGTCTGTGGATTAAACCAGAACCAAAAGCACCTGGAGAAAACCCGTGTTACACGGGGAAGTACTGTGCAATGTCTCACCCAGGACCTCCTTACTTCAAAGTGCAAACCAACTGCACCACAGTACATCATCAAGTTAAGATAAAAACAAAATCTTGTATTAAAATTAAAATCTATACATTTATACTGTCACGATCAGATATTAATCTTAAAGTATCAGGAGGGTAAATCCTAAATGAATGAATGAATATATCAGACCCACATTTACATCTAATAACATCTTCCTCAAAATATACAACTCCTACTTAAACACAACCAGTTGTTGTTGTTATTATGTGTGTGTGTGTGGGCTTGTTTTTCTAACCTCCTGAAGACCAGTTTCCAGACATCTACTATCTTTCTGGGGTCCGAGGGTTCTTATGGGGACCGAAGCCTGGTCCCCATGAGGGGGACTCCCCTTTTTAGGGTTAGGGGTTAGGTTTATAGGTATGGTGTGAATAGAGTTTTAGTTAGTCTTAGGGTTAGTTATAGACCAGTAATGGTTAAGGTTAGTAAAAGGGTTTGGGTTAGGTATAAATCTAGTTACTAAAATCAATGGAAGTCAATGGATGGTCCCCATAAGGATAGCAAAACAAACGTGTGTGTGTTTGTTCAGCAATTTATGGTTAACAGCTGCTGGTAAGAAGCTGTGAATCCCTCTGTTTGAATCAGATCTTCACTCTGCTGCCACCCTGACTTTCCTCCTACATCCTGCTTGAGTTTAACATGTTCATTGTTAGTTTACATCCTTTCAAATTCTGGTCAGGAAACAAATGTTTAAGGTGGAGAGGAAAATCATGCAATTTGGACATCATGGTTACAAGTGGGACAGCAGTCTGTTTTTAAAGAGGTCCTTCCATTAAAAACGTTTTTTCTGAGGTTTCTGTTGAATATTTTAGCTCCACAGGTATTCTTACCTTCATAGTTGGTGTGAAAACAGGTCAACAACTTCTCTTTCAGTTTTAATCTCTCAAACTACGCAGGTGGTGATAACACTCGAGTTCTCCCGAGTCCGAACGGCCTGTATCTGATTCGTCACAACTCCTTTGTTCGTTAATTTTCGGCAGCTCCCGCAGTTGAAACCACGCCTAGCATGCTGCTGGCTAAAAGCTGTTAGCATAAGATGTAGCCAAACAGGAAGAGACTACGTCTTATGTTGCCATGAGCAGCGGGGCGGGAAACAGTATTCTTTGCTCTCATAGGCTAGTTTGTTAGCCAATCAGAGTCCAGCAAATTAGCAAAATGAATATTAATGAGTTCTAGCCAAAGCCAGCAAATCTTCATGCAGACAGAAATGTTTCATATCACAGGTTAATACTTCAGAAATTTGTCTAAAATGGCCTCTTTAGAGAAGGTATTTGTCACACTGCATATTAGTAGAAATGGACCTTTTGCCTGTTTAATGTTTCAGCCTATACACCACCTTCATATTTAAAAGAATCAAGCAGGAACCAGCTCACCTGATATTACCTGAGTAAATATTTTCAATGTGTCTGTTCTGATTGGGTTGGATGGTTGTACAGAAAGTAAAAATAAATAAAACCTCTAGTGTTTTAGAAACGTGAAAAGTTATTTCATGTCAACCTCGCTGCTTTGAACATGTTTGCATTGTCTGACCTTTGACCCTGAAGGTTCATGTAGAAGGAGTGGAAGTTATTTAACTTTAAACAGCAGTAGACAGCTGGTACAAGGAAATAAGTTAAATGTCAAATATAAAAGCTTTCAAACGGAAGCTAATCAGTCGAAAAACCATCACGCTGATTAAGTCTGATCAGCGACCGGGTTGTTTTTCATAAGAACACAAAGTTGAAAAAAAGGGGTGTGTTTGTTCTTCACATGTTGTCTCGTTCATGTTATGGCTGCAGGAAACATTTTCAGTTTGAGTCATGACATGCAAAGGTTGCCCAAAAATATGACATAACGATGCCCTAAAGAGTTACTGGCTAAGTCAAGCACCAAAACATCTGCAGAGGCCAAAGTGAACAAAATATGAAGACAAATATCACAATATTTTGGTCAATCAGACCAAATAAATGAAACAAAAACAGCTGTTGGATTATTTGGTATTTCTTGTTTGAACTTTTTAACCAAAGGATTCACAGGACTTCAAACACGAGAAGAAATTAAAGAAAATTATCCAATTATTCTACCTAATTAATCCGTCCAGTTAATGCACCATACGTGCAAACATCAGTCAAAAGTGCTTGAACTATTCATTTTCTTGTCACTACGTAAAGAGTTGAAGATACAGAGAAATGCTTGAACTGGAAACAGCCTGAAGACTGATAAACAGTTGGGAAGTAGTCTGGATTTACCCATGTGGGTTTCTAAATGGGAGTCTGGTTCAATACAACAAACAACAATGTGTACAAGTCTCACAGGAAAGATAAAAAACATAAAAAGTACAACAAATTAAATATAATACACCTTTTTATAACCAATATAAAACAGCAAGGTATTTTGTTTCTATCTAATATAATATCTAATAGCTTTAGGAAGGAGTCTCTAATTTAAACTGCACAATTAATCGTGTTTGTAAGTGACTGTTCCGATTTTTCTCGTAGATTTTTTATGGAACAGTAATAAATAATAAAACATCCACCTAGATTAAAGTGCTAATGCTAGTTTCAGCTGTGCCAGACATAAAACAGAAGACTGCAAACAACTCTAGTCTAAAAAAATGCCAGTTGTTTGTGTGAATGTAACTTTATAAACATTTACATTGCTGCCATTTTTATTTAAAGAGGCCCTTCCATTAAAAACGTTTTTTCTGAGGTTTCTGTTGACTATTTTAGCTCCACAGGTGTTCTTACCTTCATAGTGGGTGTGAAAACAGGTCAACAACTCTTCTTTCAGTTTTAATCTCTCAAACTACGCAGGCGGTGATAAAAGTTGTAGCATAAGGCGTATCAACAGGAAGACACTCGGTGCACCGTTGCCATGTGCGGGGGAGGGGATATAGGAAGCCGTGCTCTCATAGGCTAGTTTGTTAGCCAATCAGAGTCCAGTAAATTCTCATAATGAATATTAATGAGTTGAAGCCCGAAGCCTGACGAATCTTTGTGCAGACCGATTGAAAGGTCTGTTAATCAGTGTTTCCTAACATTTTTTAGATATAAAATGTTTTATATTACTGGAAATAACCACAAAGTCCTAAAATTTGTGTGAAATGGCCTCTTTAACCTAAACTAGGTTACGACTATCATTAAAACCTTCTAAAGAAAATTTTTCTACTTTTTGACATATTAAGTAAATTTGAGGGCTGCACGGTGGTGCAGTTGGTAGAGCTGTTGCCTTACAGCAAGAAGGTCCTGGGTTCAGATCCAGGCTGGAGCATTTCTGCATGAAGCTCGCATGTTCTCCCAGTGCATGCGTGGGTTTTCTCCGGGGACTCCGGTTTCCTCCCACAGTCCAAAAACACACACAAGGTTAATTGGCAACTCTAAATTGTCCCCAGGTGTGAGCATGTGTGTGAATGGTTGTTTGTCTATGTGTGGCCCTGTGATGGACTGGCGACCTGTCCAGTGTGTCCCCCGCCTCTCGCCCAAAGACTGCTGGAGATAGACACCAGCTCCTTGCGACCCAGAACAGGAAGAAGCAGGTTCAGAAGATGATGGATGGATGGATGGATGAACATTTCTTATTTGTACCATATTATGGTTGTTTATACTTGAAAGAGGCGGCAAAGACGGTAAAATTGATCCCTGAGGGATCAACAGAGCTTCACCAAATCAAGTGTGACAAAATGTAACCTGTCAAAGCCTTTATGTAACTCACGCATCAGAAGATTTTTGGCTGACCATTTATTTATCTCTAACTTACGTGTATATCAAAATTAAAATCATTTCCTAAAGATGAACTTTCAGATGCATCAAAGAAAAAGAGGAATTTACTCTGGTGGTGTCACGCAAACAGAAACTCCTCTCTTCGTGAGAGCATGTGGCTATTATTAACACGTCTAACTTCACCAGCATCTTACTACAAAAGTAAAACTGAAAAGAAACAAATAAGCACCTTCACACAGAAGCTGCTCTGAACAATAACAGTTAAAGAAGGTAATAAAGCTTCGGCTGTGTCATTTAGGCCCAACGGGAGGCCTGAACAGAGCCAGGTAGTATTACCTGACCTATATCATTTACCTACAGGTACCTGAGTGTAATGGGGCGCTCGTCACTGTGTTATTTAGCTAAAATGATGTACAGTAGGCAGGCGGTAAGTGTAGGCTTGTGTGTCAGACAGTAATTGGTGTTTGGATGCAGGCTGAGCAACAGCGTGAAGCTTACACTTAGTCTGCTTTTAGTCTGGTTTTCAGTCAAGACACAAAAACGTCTCATACGTCTAATGATCTTTTAATATTATTCCTTTAACCACATCAGAAAATCTGGAACTCAAATTTCAATTTTCTACACTTCCACTTCCTGTTTTATTCAAAAGTAGAAGATGGCAGTCGGCTTAAAAAAAAGACCAGAAAAGGCAAAAAAACTAAAACGTTAATTCAGCTGATTTTTTCAGTTTTTTCTTATCGTCTTAACGAATTCCTCACTGATCACATGCACATTCTGTAAAATGTTCCATGTTAATTTAAATGAATATCGAAGGCTCCAACATGGTAGAATGAGATGATTGGCTAATGTTCTTCACAGTTTGAATTTATGAGATTTAAAGGTACAGTATGTAAGAATTAGACCTTATCATCAAATCCGAGTCCCTCAGTTCATGTAGAAAAATAAATGTCTGCTCTCAGCCACTCCCCCCTCCCCTGCCTGATTTTTCTGTTGGGTTGCCAGTTCTGATGTTGATCCTCGTTTTGTTTTCCTGTATTTGTTCCATATTTGGGAATGTCTGAAGGCCTATTTGTTCAGCGTTGAGTTTTCCTAAATGCATCTGAATGCCCCATCACATGCAGCTTGGCTGCTCAGTTGAAAGGATCTGCTGCTCATTGTGGAATTACAGCTGCTTGTGTTGAAGACTTGGCAGCCTTGCAGACTCACATGTGATTCGTTATGGAACCAGGAGGTCTGGACGTGTAAATAATGATTCTGTTCCAGGCTAGCTTTTATAAAATGACAGAAACTAGCGACCACCCAGCCGACTGACATCTGTTACAATGTGACTTTATTTACAATATCGGTGGGATATTAAAGAGTTGTGTAAGTATTTCACTGTAAAATTCTTACATACTGTACCTTTAAAATCAAGATTTCCAATTTGGCCATTTTTGTGTTTATTATATATATTTTTTACCAAATTTCAGTGTTTTTCAGTAAATTGAAATACTGTGCTACATACCAAACAGAAACTTCCATCTGGATCAGGATGTTAAGGGTGTTTCAGGGAAATAAGTAGCAAATATATTTTTTTCTTAAATCAAGTGTCAGCAGCTCTATTGTTAAACCCAAATGTGATTACCAAGCTCAAAGTTTCTTTGTTTTGTTTTTTTTTAGTTTTAAAATGGTTTTTGACAAGCTAATGGATCGTGTAGCAACTCATGATTTTCTAATTGTGTTTCTTTACTCCAGTATAATTTGTTAAGACTTAATTAATTTAGTTAATTCTACATAAACCTTAGATTTTTCTCATTTGGAATTTAAAATGATACAACATTCTGCATTTGCTAACATGGAGCTTTTTAAATTTGTTTTTACAGTTAAACAACTTCTGTCTCTGTAACACATAAACCAAAAGCTCCTCCATCAACAATTTACAGCTCTCACCTCTCCGACCTCACAGTGATGTTGACACATTTTCAGATACTTGTCAGCGAGTGAGAATTTAAATGAAGGCATGAAGAAAATGTTTCTGCCAGCTGTCAGTGTGAGTTACAGCCATAAATCTGCAGAATCAGCTGTTCTGTTTGCTTCTCATGAAGCACAAACAGCTGACGAGTGGAAGGTGTGTGGAAGGTGCCCCCCAGATGTTCCAGTCTCCTCCAGGCCATAGATGTATAAAATCAACCATTCTGACACGCAGAGTGTTTCTACAAATATTTGTCATAGAATAAAAGAGCAATAAGTCCTGAAATGTCCTCCCTACTGAGGATTCCAGAGTCACCAGATAGAGGGATTCACACACAGTGGAAGCAACTGGGAGCAATAGCAACAGAATGTGGCAGGTGGCATAAATTGACAGAGTGGGTCAGTGCATGCTGAGACGAGCTCTGCAACGTTCTGTGGAATCCACAGCTACAGACCTCCAAACATCATGAGTCCTTAAAGCTGCAATCTGGAGTTTTCATCTCAGAGGGCGCCACTGAGGCGAAAAAAATGTGTTGCACCTTTAAGTCCCGCCCCTCTGTTTCCACGATAAATAGCAATGCTATTAAGCATCGGCTCTCAAACGCGCCACCTTTATTACGATGGACACTTCATGGGCACATTACATAAAAGGTATATATTTATTTAATTGTTTTAACTGTTTTGGTTTAACGTGTTTTCACAGCATTGTAAACAACTCGTAAACGCAAGCCGGTTGCAGTTCTACTGGATACATTCGCGCATTTGCTTGGTTGACTGACAGGTGTATAATGCTATAAGCTAATGCTATAGGCTAATGCTATAGGCTAATGTTATTGGTTAATGCTATAGGATAATGCTATAGGCTAATGTAATTGGCTAATACTATAGGCTAACTCTATAGGCTAATGCTATTGGCTAATGCTGGACAGCACTCGGTGAAAATTCAATGTACCCCTATGGGACAGCGGTGAAGGCTTTGAGAAAGAAACTAGTATGATGTTTTTCTACATTATATTAGATTACTGGGTCAGACTATCCCTTTTATGAATTTCAAAAAAATCATACGGAACTTCTGGAAAGGGGAAATCTCCAGATTGCAGCTTTACAGAGCTTCATGTGTTTGAGTATCTGCATCCAAGTCTTACATCACCAAGTACAATACAATGTGTCGGATTCGGGGATGTAAAACCCGCTGGTAGTAGACTCTGGTAGTGGAGACAAGTCTCTTGAGTAATGAATCTTCTCTGTCTGATGGCTGAGTCTGTTTTTGGCAGTTGATAGGACCGCAATACCTGTCTGACTGTATTGTGTCAAGTTTGGTGGAAGGACGATTATGGTTTGGGATTGTGTTTAATGGACTGGGCTGTGTCTCTTAGTTCCAGTGAACAGAACCCTTAATGCTTCAGCATACCAAGATATTTTGTTCCAGCACGACGGCACAAAGTCATGGATTAGTGTGTTTGGTGTTGAGACCTGCACAGATTCCTGATATCAACCCAACACCTCTGAATTTAATTCATCCGTGTCTGACGAGCAGAATTACATCTGATATAACTGCAAAACGGTGAGCTGACTCCATATTAAACCCTAAAAAATCAAAAGGTCATTAAAGTTCATGTGTGTGTAAAGGTAGACAACACACAGTGTCTTCAGGTGCAGGATAACATGTTCTCATAATCATTCAACAATAAACAGATTATTGTTCCTCCTGCTGACATTTGTTTGGATGTTGTTGTTGTTAATTTCATGGTAGCAATGACAAGATGAGGTCCTCACCTTCCGCTACAGACAACGTTTATGTATTTATCTGATTTCTCTCCTGAAGAAACCCCAATAAAGTATGTAGGACGTGAGCTGTTAAAACATGTTCTCCACAAGCTCTGTCTTATCTGTGGTTGATAACGTATGTATCTGATAAAAACAGATAAGAATGTAAATCAGAGCCTGGAGGCTCATATAAAGGCAAAAAGATGAAACAATCACGCGGATCTGAAACTAAATATAGGTCTGTGGGTTTGCAGCGCTGCAAAATAAAATTAAGTCAGTTCAATCTTCCAACCGCAATCAAGCTAATAACTCAGATTAATATGATTAATATGCAACAGGACATCAGTTCAGTGTAATAAATGTGTCACTGGGAAGAGCAAAGATCTGCAGATCCCACACTGAAGAAGTCTCATATCATTCCATATGTTTGTAGTAGCAAAAGCACACAAAATTAATTTTAGAGATTGAAATATTTCATTAATTTTTCAAAATGAAGAGGATTTATAAATGGCTCTCAGACTATAATCCAATCTGCCAATAGATTAAGACCAAAAAACTAATATTAAAGACCCCTTCCTATCAAAATCATGTTTTTCGTGTTGTTAACACGTTCTTGTGGCATTTTTCTGATGCTAGAGGACATGACTTAAAGAGGCCATTTCACACAAATTTCATGACTTTGTGGTTATTTATTCAGTATTAACCTGTAATATGAAACATTTTATATCTAAAATGTTGAGGAACACTGATTTACAGACCTTTCAATCTATCTGCGTCAAGACTCGGCTGGTTTTGTCAGGCTTCAGCTGAAACTCATTAATATTCATTACTAGAATTTGCTGGACTCTGATTGGCTTACAAACTGGCCTGTGAGAGCATAGCTTCCTGTTTCCTCCCTGTTGCGCATGGCAACAGGACACCAAGTATCTTCCTGTTAGTTATGTTTTTATGCTAACAGCTTTTAGCCAGCAGCATGCTAAGCGTGGTTTCAACTGCGGGAGCTGCTGAATACTAACAAACAAAGGAGTTGTGACGAAACAGATACAGGCCATTCGGACTCGGGAGAACTCGGGTTTTATCGCCACCTGCGTAGTTTGAGAGATTAAACTGAAAGAGAAGTGGTTGACCTGTTTTCACACCCACTATGAAGGTAAGAACACCTGTGGAGCTAAAATATTCATCAGAAACCTCAGAAAAACAATTTTTAATCGAAGGGCCTCTTTAAGAAAATTTAGCTCAAAATTACATTTCGGAGTATTTCTGCATTCAAATTGCCGTGAATCAGTAGCATATGCAAAATGCAGTTTGAAAAAGGGTCCGTTGGTGACATAGAAAAGCCACTGGGTGGGGCCACAAGCTCCTGCTCCTGTAAGCTAACGGTATAGCTCGCATAAACAGAGAGCTCTCAGCAACGGAGAGGGCGGGGGGATCCTCGCCAATGGTTCCACCCACAGCACAGAAGTGAATTGCTTACTAGGTGTCACTAATAAAAAAACAACATGAATGATACCAAAATCTTTTAAAAGTGGATGATTGAAGAAACAAACCTGTTTATAAACTTTTCATCTTGGACATAAAAGGATCAGATTTTATTAGTACAAAATAATAAAATGATGCATCGAAATTCAGTCCCTAAAGTGCATCAGCACAGGCTGCTGATCCAATCACATCACTCGTGTCCGAGAGTCTGTATGAACAGCGGAATCTTCCCAACTGTCAGAAAGGTATTTAAAGAATTTGGAGGCCGAGCCAGATAGTGTGAAAAATAAAAACATGAAATTGGTTTCAAAAACAATGGAAATGTATTTTTAATAAAACACCTGCACTGCTTGTTATTCTGTAACCAGTAATAATGAGAATGAAGAGAAGAAGTAATTCGGTGTCTGCGGAGAAACTCCACAACCACACAATTATGCTTGATGTCTGCTTAAATTCTTCACATATGAGTCTATTCTCCTAAATAAATGCTGCACGAGGAGCTCAGCTGATCATGACTGAATGAAAATGTTTCCTCCCAAATATCATTTACTACTGAAAAACAATCGCTGCAACATGGAGGCTGATTTCAGAGGCTTCAGACATGTGACTTACCCTGCCGCCTTTCTCTGGGAAACACTTGCACCCGCCGCTGCAGTCCAGACCAGCGCAGGGCTCGTCAGACTTGAAACCCTGCAGACAATCAGACATGACAGAGATTAGAAGATGAGGTGAAACCACATCGTGTTGGTTATAAAAAGATGTGTTTTCTCTCTTTTTATCAGGACTTTACAATTTTTTGTAAAAATCTGTAGAAAAAAAAATAATAGAAGACAAAGAGTCATAAAGCAGTGAGTCATATTAGAAAACTTTCTTGTTGCAGCAAGTTAAAGAATTGGAGCTGGTTTGATAGACGATCAGATCGTGTCTGAGCTCATTCAACCTGTTGACAGATAAAGTGTGCAGCTTATTGTGTTTCCTAGACAGCAGATATGCCACCAGGCTCTTATTTATTTCTATCACATAGATCCTCTCCATCCTGACTGGACTGTAACAAAAGATCGCTGTCCAGAACCAGTACCTGAAGCGTTGGGTGGAAAACTTAGTTAGCAAGATTACAATAAATAACAAAAACCTGCTAAGTAAGAAGTACTTACTTAGCAGAACAATGTTTTCTTTTTGTTTTCTAGTAGAATAAAACTGAACAGAAGGGAAACTTGTTAAACTCAGTGATAGAGATGGCTGTAAAGAAAAAAAGTTGTTAGGGAGTTTAATACTATGACTAGTAGATGGCTGTAAGTTTATTGTAATGAAAAGCTGTTAATGTTTTCCAGGTGTGTGACATCATCCTGCTGCACATTGAGGAGTGTTTTGTCTTCACTCAGCATCTCGTCAGTGTGACCTGCTGCATGGAGAACTGTTTCTACATTACAGTGGGAGGTTTCCTGAGACACGCTGGACACAACTGTGGAGGTTTATCTAGT
This sequence comes from Pachypanchax playfairii, assembly GCA_006937955.1. Classification (NCBI taxonomy): domain Eukaryota; kingdom Metazoa; phylum Chordata; class Actinopteri; order Cyprinodontiformes; family Aplocheilidae; genus Pachypanchax; species Pachypanchax playfairii. Next base: position 1,209,201 of record SSNP01000120.1, on the reverse strand, counting down.
GCTGGACAATTAAAATGATCAAACATATTTAATGTTTATATTATATTAAATATTACTTAAAATACAACATTTAATGTTAATACACAAAATGTGTCTGTTTGTCTAACTAGATTAACCTGTTCTGGGGATTTTTATTTTATTTTACATTTGAATTAAGTCTTTGTTAAATATTTAACTTAAGTTTAAAATGTATTTTTATGCAGGGTTTACATTCACTCGTCTTTCCAAATGTTTTATTGACCGTCACTTAATTGGATTTATGCAGCCCCACCCAAAAATATTTCACCAGCCGTCACTTGAATTAACACTATTAAAAGATACAGAGAGTTAAATGTGTGCATGAGTGTAACATCCTATTTGCACGTGATTCTTGGGTCAAACTGTTTGGACCTCAGCTGCACTTCCATGAGATGCATAGAGGAAAGAGAGATGTGGAGGGGGCTGCAGGATAAACAGAGGGCGGGGCTTATCAGCCTGAATGCTCATATCCTTCACTCTCAAATGCTTGTTGCTGGGGGTGTTCCTTCTTGAGAGACATAGTCCAGGTCAATTTGTGTACCTTATGAAGTTGTTCCAGTAAAACAGTACATTTATGCCACTTTCTGAAGTCTAAAACCAACATTTAAAACATGATATTAAAAATGATAGATGAAACTTACAAGAATGGAGATTAATTAGTCTTGACCAGGCTTGCAGGTGCATTAACTTAAAATGGTACAAACTTTTACTCCATATCAGTTATTACCCTTAAAGATGCATTTCTGGACTTATAAAGACCAAAACTGTACTTTTGAGAGAACATTTAAAAAAATGTACCTATAGGTACAAAAATGTTCTCGTCTCGTACCGCTATTTCTGAAATCAAAAATACTTAATTAATCCTCGAAGGGAAATTAAATATGAGTACCTGTGATGATGAGTTCCTGTGTACTGAAAACACTGGGAATAGGAATAAAATATATAGTATTTAAGAGGGTTGTTGCATATGAGACAAGAAAATGAGATAAGGTGTGGAAACTCGTCAAAACCACAGCGTGTATCATTTTACTGTCATGAAGACAGTCTGCAGGCGAACAGTTTCACTTTCAACATGGGAAACAAAATACACCTGCTGCCTTTTCCTGTTTAGTTCAGTTACTGAGTTTTTTGTTGGGAAATAATATATAAGAAATCTCATACAATAATTAGTGTGGGGGTGGGTGCTCCTTGGTAGTGCAACTGTTGCCCTGCAACGAGAAGATCCTGGGTTCAGAACTGGCCTGTGATCTTTCTGCATGGAGTGCAAGTGCGTGTTTAAAAACAGTGATCTGCACATTGATTCTGCTCTTACTGAAAAATTAAGAAAAAACAGAGATCACAAAGAGAAAAAGATCCTCTACGGAGCTTGGAAGAGACAAAAAGCAAAAGGAGGGAGAAAAATCAGTGGTGTGTGTGTGTGTGTCCAACTTTCAGCCTTCAGATCTCCACAAGTTCTCTAATCACAGTGACAGAAGGAGGGAACAGTGAGCCCTGAAACATGGGAACACGAAAAGGTGAAAGACTGAAGTATAAAATATGACGTAAGACCCGAAAGAGACATAAGAAGATGAAAAGAATCTAAAAATAGAAGGAAGAATTGATGGTTTGTTGGAGTAATGTGATGATGTCTGAACCCTTTTGATGTCCGATATATAGAAATATTGGTCAAAATGTTAGATTTTGAAAAAGTAACTTTGTATTGGATAACAATAAAATAAATAACAATTAAATAGTATTTTATTCTGAAAATATATCAAGTCACAATAATAAAATTGACACTTGCTTCATGGTTGCTATCTGGTATTTCACTAGTGAGAAGACAGCATAATTTTGAGGAACGTACTAATATTAATAAAGAGGTAGAGCCATTAGACATAAATGACACGATCCATTTAGCGTTATAGTTAAAGAAGAAGAAAAAAACACAAAAAGTAGATAAGAAGGTAAAAACATAATGGAGTTTTACCCTCTAAAGTCTGAAACATTACATAATAACCCAAAAACTCAAGTTTCTAAAATAAAGTAAACTACTTTCTGATGATTTATAATATTTTACATAAATTTACATTTTTATCCTACTGTTAAATTGTGTAATAATAAAATTGGCACTTGCCACCTGCAATATTTAGATCCTCCACCAGAGGGCGGATGACACATCTAGGATTCAATACCACTGGCACTAACCATGATAAAGAGATGGAACTCTTATTTATGTCTTGTTATGGTATTGGCTATAATATATTTGGTATTATAGAATAATAATAAAAAGGCCAAAAATCTGCTCAGCTGGATAAGTTTAACATCAATTATTCCTTATATGAAGCTGACTGATCACCTTTTGGATATAATCCAGCCTCTACCTGACAAGGGTGGAGATATATTCGATAGCTGATCCTCATTCACTTAACTCCTGCCCACACCCCGATGGATTAAAGGAAAACAGATACTAAGCCTGGGCCTGAGGGAAAACATTTCTACATCATTGTGCTGGAGCTTTAAATCAGAAGCGAACAGGCTAAAAGAAGAAAACAAATAAATATGCAATATAAAGACAAAAACAGACAGAACAATCATCTATTTGTTTAAAACATAAAAGAACGTGATGATTTGTGATTACTAGCATGAATTCCGCTGTCCACAAACACATCGTTCCTATTCACCTCCTGTCAGCTCAGGGTGATCCAGCTGTGCACCTTTCTGGGCTTTAGCAAACATTTCCCAATCAGTTTCTACTGTTTCTTCATTCTTTAGTCTCCAAACACCATGTTCACCTGTTGAAACTGAGACATTTCACATGTCTCTGTAATACATACATTCTTAACTCTAATGGTTGTGCATTAAGGCTGATGTTTGAACTTGTCCGTTCATTCCTTCGCTGTCTGCTCGTGGTATCTGAACCAGGCTTAAATCTACCAGTATGGCGTATATGTTGGCGCTTCCTGAGCTATACTGTTAGGATAAGAGTGACTGATGAGATAAAGCTGTCTTTAAGGTGAAACGGAGCGTTGACTTGTTTTATGTTATAGAATTCCTCTTTGCTATGATTGTGGTTTGCTAAAGTCAGACAGGACTGTTCGATTATAAGATTGATAAAATGTGAAGACATAATAATAAATATAATCAGTCAGGAAGTTATAACAGAGACTCAATCTCTTCTTTAGGGATTTGATCTTTATTAAGTAACTTAAACTAAAATAATAACAGGACTGCATTATTTTAAGTTAGCTTTTATTGATGTTGTTATCAGTTTGTGTCAATACCACAATTCCTGATTTTACAACCAGTTTTTTTTATTGTATCTTTCTTCCTAGTTTTATTCTTTAATTTGTTTGATTGTTTCTATTTTGCTTTATTTCTTAATTTGCTGCAAAGCACTTTGGTCAACTGTCATTCTGTACATTAAAGTGCTTTATAAATAAACTGTACTTGACAAACTATACTTCTACCCACTGTGCAGATGTTTCGTTTTAGGCACTTACTTCAGCCTGAAGAAAACATCTGTCCCTTTAACTGCTAAATGATCCGTCATGCTCAACAGCTGGCTCTGGTTTTGTCTTTTTACTATTTAATGTTGTCGTTGTGGCCACAATGTAACTAGTCAGCTTCAGTAAATATGTTTGGAAGAAAATACATTCAACAACAACATTTAGAACAACAAAACAAAAGAAGGCTTCACATCTCTTTAAAATGTTAATATCCATAAAATAAAACATTGTACTAAAGACTTTTCAATATTAAACACAGTTATGACAAATCTGCCAAATTTAATGTTATGATTCCTTTAAGGTAAGCATGCACTGATACCAATACTAGTATTGGATATGGTATTCGTATTGGCATCAGTTAAAATTAACCGATACTTAAAATGTGGAAACTTGGCAATAATTTCACAGAAAATGTTGATATTCAACTTTTAAATTTTGGTTTGTAGTCATTTTTGTCAATATTTTATTTCTTTATCTAGTTCATCATCATTTGACGTAACAAGCATTGTGTAGTAGAAGTATCATCATTGGTAATCGGGATCAGTAAGTACTCTGATCCAAGTATCAGTATTGTATCGATTTGAAAAAAGTGGTATCGTTGCATCCCTACTGTAAAGCTCCCATATTATGCACTTTTCACACACTCTGAATAATTTCTTTACATTTCAATGAAATGTAAAAACCATACATTGTTCAAATTGTCCCTTTTTGAAAGTTCCGTTGTTGTTACCAAACTTGTCTCATCTCACCTCATCTTGAAATGCTCTGTTTCATGTGAGCACTAGATGCTCTAAACCCCGGCCATCTCTGTTCCCTGCGTATTCGTGAGACACCGTAGCTGATTAAACTGCAATTAACGATAAACAAGTGTTGTAGTGCCAAGAAATGGATTTCAAATGTGATTAAAAAAAGAAATTTTGGACTGAGGAACTTTGAGCCTGAAGACTCCAACCGAACATTATTGAAAGGTTAGTCTGACGTTTACTCGTGTATCTGTGTTGTTTTGCTGCGTCTGGTAGAGATACGGTTCTTCGAGCTTACCAGTTTGACCCAGAAAGAGATTAATGTAGTTAGAACTTCATTAACAGCAGCTCGGCTCAGCCGCACCTCGGCTCCGGTTCTTCTTAGCAGCAGATCGGCTGCGGTCGTTGTTTGCGAACGGTAGCAGGAACATCATAAATAAATTCAAATGCTGCTCTTCTGTCCTCTTCATCTGGTACCTGATGAAGTGTTTTGTGTTCTTCTGAGCAGCAAACAACAGAACATTTTGTGTGGTGAGTTTCCTAATATGAACCAGTGGTTTCGAATCAGTAACAGAATTGCAGGTGTCCGAGGAAGTTACTGCTGTACCTGGTGGGTGGAGAAAGTTCTCAGAGGGTGTGTGAACCCTCTCAGAGCACAACCCCTCCGGCCTGTGACGTCAAAAGCCGGGAACATTTTGAACTGCACACTTATTAGACTTGATTCAGAAACCCCTACCTCACTCAAAACAGCATGGATGTTTTTTTTCCAACTTCGTATGAGTGTATATGTACCACAGACACGATAACACCCCAAATCCCAGAAAAAGTCAAATTTTCATAATATGGGACCTTTAAGGTAAACACAGTTACAAAGTTGGGCTTATCAAATCAGATTTTACAGTATGAAACATTGCAGTATGATAAAACAGCATGAATATTACAATAAAACATGACATACAACAATATAATATAATGTGATCTAAATATGCAACACAAACAGTACAAGAAAATACACAATGAAATGACCCATGATGTGATGCATGCATACATGATGCATTTATGCATGGAAATCCATTTTTATGCATGTCCAGTCATGTCCCATAGCCACCGAGTTAAATGTAGGAATGTTTTTAATCTTCGTGATGTCAATCAAAATGAGTGGAGGCCTGAGAAAATGCAACATTTACTCTGATACTTGTCAATCAAATAGCACTGATGGCTTGTGGGAGGCCTGGCTGTCGGTTCTTAACAACCATCACTAAGTTTTAAATACATTTAAACATGACAAGCTGTTTATGAGTCTTTACATTCTGTGTGAACTTTAAAAGGTGAGTTTAATGCAACTAGAAAGGACCAAAAAAGGGAAAAGAAGCCCATCCTTTTCTCCTCCCTCCTCTTCTTCTTCAGTCTTCCTCTCCGACCTCTCGCTCACTTCCCTTCTCCTTCCTCCATCTGTGACCCTGACATCCACCACATGACAGTAACCAGCTGTGTTTGGGGCTCCAGTGTTTCTCATCTGTTTATTCTACGCTGTGTACATGTGATGGGTCCATGTTATAGAGCAGCTCTGCAGGCTGTATATCAGGACAGTTGAACTTATATGACATTATTTAACATTTAAAAGTGACAAATGAGGATTAATGTGTGTCTGTGTGTTTAACTGGGGTCAGATGTATATGTTTGTAAACATGTTCGTTTTTCAGTTGCGTGCACTGTGTGTGTGTTCGTGTCTCATCAGTGGGCCACCCAGCTGGAGTCAGGTCATCTATAAAATGTCCAGAGGTGGGGAGGAAATTTGTTCCTGTAAAGTGGATCCAACAGGACGGCGGACATGGCTAAAGTAAACTACAGTACCTTCCAAATCTGTTGCAGAGGAAATGGTTTTATTTTCATACTGAATTTAAATTAAAATGGAATTTAGTTACACTCTAGAAAATGTAATCAAATCCCTTCAGATGTTTTTATTCCTGGTTGGAGACATACAGATGGATAAAGCTTCCATTATCTAAACCTACTGTTTCTTGTTCAAGTTCATAGAGAGCTGGTGCCCATCTCCTGCTGTCATTGGGCAAGAGGCGGGGTCATACCTGAACAGGTAACCAGTCCACTATGAAAGTTCAATGGAAAATTTGCTTTACGGTAAGTGGACAGGAAGTAGTATATTGCGCATGTGTACGCATTTGTGTCATTAAAGGTCCCATATTATGAAAAATCATCTTTTTCTGGGATTTGGGGAGTTATTGTGTGTCTGTGGTGCATATACACTCATACAAAGTTGGAAAAAAAACATCCATGCTGTTTCGAGTGAGATAGGGGTTTCTGAATCCGGTCTAATATGTTTGCTTTTCAAAATTGTCCCGGCTTCTGACGTAGGAAGCTGGGAGGGGCTTGTGCTCTGATGGGGTTCACACACCCTCTAAGAATTTACTCCACCCACCTGGTACAGCAGTAACTTCCTCGGACACCCACAATTTAGTTACCGATTTGAAACCACAGGTTCAGATCAGGAAACTCACCACACAAAATGCTGTTGTTGTTTACTAATTAGAAGAACACAAAACACTTCCTCAGGTCCCAGTTGAAGAGGACAGAAGAGTGGCATTTGAATTTCTTTATAATAGTAGCGTTCCTACTACTACTACTGTCATTTAGCAGACGCTTTTATCCAAAGCGACTTACATTGAGAGAACATACAAGCAAGAAATCAAAGAGAAGGAAACAATATAAGGAGGCGGACTGTTTGGAGTCCAGTTTAATTCCGACGCTGATACATCAAGTGTATCAAAAATTCTTTTTTTTTTTTTTTCCTGCTACCTTTTCCTGCTACCTTTTGCAAAAATCAACCGGAGCCGAGCTGTAGCTAATGAAGAGCTAACACTGTTACCGTAGCCAATCTGCTGCTAATAAGAACAGGAGCCGATCTGCTTAGTTATGCCATCTGCAGCTTGTAATAAATGCTGAGAAAACTAAACTTGTGTTTTTCTCTCGCTCAAAAACAGACAATACGTCTGGGTCAATATCTACTCGTCTGGGTCATCAGATTGAACTAGTTTCTAGTTTTAAATATCTGGGTTTCTTAATTGATGAATAGTTATTTTTTAAGCTCCATATCCAGCATTTAATAAAAAAGCTGAGATTTTTATTAGGATTTTATTTCAGAAACAAATCTTGCTTTTCTTTCACAGTAAAACAGAGATTAGTCGGATCAACGTTTATTCCTGTAATGATTATGGAGACATCTTGTATATGAATGGTCCTGTGCACTGTTTGAGCATGTTGGACAGTGTGCTTTATAACAAACTAGGGATGTCCAGATTCGATCACGTGATCGGAAATCGGGCCCGATCACATAGTTTAAGACTCGATCGGAATCGGACGTTACCTCCCGATCAGGACTCGGACATACAGTATATGTATATATATTCTTATTAGTTTTTAACGCATCTATACACCTTTTCGTGTGACGTCAGTATCCAGGACAGTTTCCCTTGCAACCCGCAGCCGCCATTTTAAGAGGGGATGCGTTTCCATGGCGACCGACCGCAACGTGTGTGAAAATGTGAATGTTGACAGTCCTGTACTCTACACAACAGTGGAGAAGATGAGGACTTATAAAAGCCGCGATGCGTATATTTTCTTTGAGGTAAGCTTCTTTAATTGGCTCGGTGGATGTTATGTTGAATGTTGCCACGTTAGCGCCACTAGCTTCACTAGCCGCATTAGCATGAGTTCCGGTGTTAGTTTATAGTCATATTAAATCCCTATGATATTATCTTAAACTCATTCATGGAGTGGAGTTGATCACTTACTGCATGTAGAAGACGGCCCATGATCATGTCACTCTTTCTGCAGTGTCTGCCGTCCTGATCATTTTATTTAATTACATAACGTTTTATTTAATAACATGATGTCCATCCACCAGTTTGTGTGCGTTCAAACTGTTTGCGTGCTCACAGTACAGAAATGCGCTCTCGTCATGTTCGTTTTTACACACAAGTAACAATTTCATGACTCCCCACTGTGAAGAAGCCCAGGGGAAACCTCAGGATGTGCTGGAGTGGCCGCTGTCGTCCCAGGACTGCTTGCTGTCCTGTCCCTGCAGCTAAATATTAAATAGGGTGAATTAAATACAAAATAAGGAACGTCCTGGATCTGTTTATTTGCTCCTTTTTATTCATTTTTTAATGTAAAATCGGATCGGGACTCGGTATCGGCCGATACTCAAAATCAAATGACTCAGACTCGGCTTCGAGGTAAAAAAATCTTGATCGGGACATCCCTATAACAAACTGTCAGCCTCTTACCCATCATTGTTTGTTATATTCAAAAGTGAATTGGTCCTCAATGCAAGTACGTCGACTCGTCCATTGGTATGTTTTTATTTATAAAGCTATATGTGGATTTTTGCCTTTTTATCGATCATGTCCTTTATCAAGAAGGCATAATCAGCTCAGCCTTCGATCAAGAGAATTTTTGCAATTTGTTGTCCCTAAGGTTCAAACAGAGCTGGGAAAGACGGCTTTTAGCTTTGCTGCTCCATCTACATGGAATTTATTACAGAATGATCTAAAACTCAAGGATTTGGTTTCCTTGAGCAGAGTCTGATTAGATCAGTTGAATCCAGACTATCTGTATGTTTATGTTTTAATTGAGTTTAACTGGAAATTGATTTAATTGTTAATGTATTAATGTTGTAACTTGTGTTGCTGCTCTGTCTGTCTTAGCCAGGTCTCCCTGGCAAAAGAGATCTTGTATCTCAATGGGACTAACCTGGTTAAATAAAGGCAAAATAAATAAATAAAATATGTACCATAAAGTAAACAATGCTACACAGTCTTCACGATTTTGTTCAGATTAGATTGAATTATGTTCCATACATGTTTGAATGTTTGTTTAAATAGCATTTCAAAGAAGCTTTGATCTTAAGAAATCAGATCTTAGATGAGAGATGTCCAAACATGGTCCTCATGGGCCACTATCCCGCATGTTTTAGCTGTTCCTCTGCTCTAACACACTTGATTCAGAGGCTGTGCTCTAACACACACACACATAGTGAAAATCGCTGTTTTTCCTCCCTCTGGCTAATCATTCTGCAGCGCCAGTGTTGTTAGCATGATTCATACTCTACCTGCCAAGACAAACTGTCTTCCTTTTGCTTTCTTCCTCCTACACATTTAGAGTATTTGAGGTAATAAACTTAACAAAATCTTCATCTCTCTCAAGAAAAAAATGCACTAATTGGCAAACATTTACACAGACTAACATAGCTAGGAAGCTAAGTAGCGTGTGCTTGCTGATACCACTCACATGATTTATGATGTCGTACCTGGTATTTCTTCCCTGCCAAGGCCATAAGTACAGCCTAGTGCAAATGCTTTACTCCTTTCCATGTCCAAACTATTATCCATTACATCATGCTGCTTAAATTAATTCTTCTGGTACAGGTTTAACATAACTAACAACTCACACGCGAAATGTTATTCTTCAGATTACTTTATGTGCTTCAAACCAGGGCGTTTGTCCACTGTACTTTAGCCTAAATTGCTATTTCCAAAAGCCTAACAGAAACATCAGGTAATTGAATTTGTTGCCAGATTTCCATGTAGCCATATTATTTGGTTAAAAAAGGCATGTGCTTGTCTGTTTTTCTGAGGTGTTTGCCAGCAAACAGGGAAACCTTCTGTTGTTTCCAGTGAAACTGCAGCATTTAATTTTGTTGATTGAGCTGGATGAATCTCAACCAGTGACTCTCAGTGTATAAACTGCATTAAGCTACAGAAAGACCGTCACATTTCAAGTGTTTTAGGGTCAAGTTTCATCTCAATGGTCAGAGTCAGAATTAGAATCAGTTTAGTACCAATTATCATTTGCACAATACAAGGAATTTGTCTTGGGTGGAGGTGTGCAGAGAAAAAAAGGAAAGTAAGAATAATATAAACATATAAAATCAGAAATATTTACATAACCAAACCATTCATGCAGTAATGCAAAAGTCAGTGTCACGTAAGCTAATCATAAATTTTATATCAAGAGGAAATTTTGAGCCAAAACTTGCGTGAACACAAAAGAAGACGTCACTCCTGGTTGTGTATAATTATCTGTAAAAAACAAATATTAGATTCCTTCATCTTGTAAAGTTTCCACAGCTGTTTCAGTCATGTATCTGTTTTGCCTGTGGAGATTTGTACAAGTTTTATAACCTTTCATGATGAAACATTGAATTGAATCAGATTAAACTCTCTGACCCAGACACACTGGAGGTGAATGAAAGCATTTAGTTTAACAAACATTTTAAAATACATCTACCATGTTCTCTGAATGAGAGTTCAGAGACACTGTGCAGCATCGAAATCCTGTTTTTTTTTCAATTACACCGCCTGAGACCCTTGAGGAACATTTTAAGTGGGCAGGATTTGCAATCAGTAGTCAGTGTTAGTGCTCGCTTGGACTACGCAACTCTGTCCTTTATGGCATTAATTCTACATCTTTGGTTCGCCTCCAGTTAATACAGAATGCAGCGTCTCATTTTTTACCTAGGACAGGTCGCCGGGAACATATTACTCCGATCTTGGCTCGTCTGCATTAGCTGCCTGTTTGTTTTAGAATCAAATTTTAAATTTTGCTCTTTACTTTTAAGGCTCTTCACTCTTTGGCTCCCATTTACCTCTCTCAGCATCTCGAATGGTATGTTCCTGGACGTGTTCTATGCTCCCTTGACCAGCGTCTGTTGCGCATCCCGTCCGGTTGTTTTAAGTCTCGAGACGAACGGGCCTTTTCTATCTGTGCCCCAAAACTATGGAACCAGCTCCCCATGACTGTCCAACTCTCTCCCTCTGTCACTGTCTTTAAATCTCGGCTAAAGACACATTTCTATTCTATTGCTTTTAATGTCTCCTTGCTCTGATTGTATTTTATTGTTTTATTGATTTACTGTTGTATTTATTGTAATGTCCAGCACTTTGGAGGAGTAATCCTGTAAAAGGGCTCTATAAATAAACATGGTATGGTATGGTATGGTATGGTATGGTATGGTATGGTATGGTATGGTATGGTATGGTATGGTATGGTATGGTACGGTACGGTACGGTACGGTAGACACGGACAATGAATTAAGACTGAATTTGAAGCTGAAATTCATTTTGAGCTGGTGATCAGACTGGACTGCACAAGTGTTGAATTTCACATCAAATTAAAGTTTTTTTAATCCAATATTTTGTCAAAATTGTGTCAGATATACTTTTGAGTCATATAATAAAAGCAACATTTTGATGGACAACTTGTGTGACAGTAATAAACTGAAACATTGAAGATTCCTGCACAAAGTGACAGCGCTAGCTATCCTGATAATCACTCCTTTGAAGTGCACAAAGCAGCCTTGCCTGAAGGGGGGAGGTGGTGAGACAAGGCAAAAAGGGTGGGAGGGAGGAGCAGATAATGGAGCGATGGAGGGAAAAAGCACCAGAGAACTTAAATATCCAAAAGGTACAAGCAAAAACAACAGGGATGGCACTAAAAGTTCACAGGTGAGACTGATGTGGGTGCAAAAATAATTTAAATAATAAGAATGTGTGACAAGAATCAGGAGAAAAGAAAGTCCTGAATGCAAACATGTCCTGAAACAAGATCCGACTTCACCCGTGTTGCAACCGTGCAGTGGTCTGCAACAGGAGTAAAGAGGCCAAGCTAACATCTGAAACTTGCTTGAACATTGTGGTTTTAAGTTTGTCGCTAAAGGCCACAAGGAGAAAATCATAAAGATCTTAAAGGAGGATTCTCATGTTCACAGACTGCTGGAATATCAGTTTAGCCCTGCAGGGGTAGTTTAACTCCTCTATGGGTTAATACATAGCAGAGTGCCTTAATTAGAAAAATATTGCAGAGTGAAACAAAACGTTGCTAGCATAAGCTAATTACAATATAGCAAAAAAAATTGTGGATTTTGATCTAAGGGTTGACAAACATATCAGAATTTTCTGGAAATTTTTTGATGGGTTAGGTCTTACAGGGTTAAAGTGGGTCTGGCCACACTGACCTCATGCCTAGACCTCCGCCACACAGTAGCATCATGCTAACATGATCTTATTTTGTAGTGTGTAGAAGCATTCTGCTGTAGTCCACCAGAGTGATGTGATGGTGGGTTGAGGGTGTGGCTATCCTACTTAGTAGGATTTTTGTAGGAACTTGCTGCTGACATACAAAACACGTTCACAAAAAATCGCAGGAACAAACTTGCTAAGATCATAGCAAAGACACAAGTACCTCACACTAAGAGGGCGGGGCTGTTCTCTTTTGAAAGTGTTCTTTAATGCTGAAACATTTGTTGCATCATGTCCTTTTTTATCAGTTCAAGTTAATCCGTCTGCATCAGAACGAGGTATTAAACTGCATTAGCATGAATCAGACACAGCTGGATTGCATGTGACTGGACTGACGTTGGACCGTTTTTTTTCTGAACAGATCCCTGAGATGACTTGTTGTAAATCAGTGCCGTGTTAATTGAAGGGAATATTTAAAATTTATCAGATACTAAAACATGTAACAAAACTGAGAAAGAAGTTCAGGAATTTCCTTTACGTAACTGCCAAATGACACCCAGCACGGCGTATTCCTCTGTCTTCTCCTCATGCCAACCTATTTTTAGCAACGGAAGTCTCAGCACCCTGCTAACAGACCTGCACTCTGCTTTTCCCCCACTCTTTGTCGAGGTGGTGTGAATAGACAGCTGGTGATATACCGGGCACAGATTTAACTTGAGTGAGTGTGTGTGACCCAAAAGGTATGACAGCAAGCATGGGTAAATCACTTTAACTGGTAAATGTATGTATCTATACTTCAGCCTAATTGGAGTCTGTGTATGTGTTTGGGCATGTGCGTGCGGCACCTCCTTGTTGTGCACACTGCTGAATTCCACACGTACAGACTCAAAGTAAACCCGACTCTGGCACTGAAGCCACACAGACGTGTTCTGTCTCTTTTGTTTGTAGAAAGATGGTCATCAATCATTCCTTTATGTTTTAGTTTTTTATTTTAACACATGGTTTTGTGTTTCTGTACAGTGGACGTGCATATAAGCGTTTGCGTGTGCATTTATCCGTCGGTGGTCATTTGGACTGTAAACACAGGTAGCAGTGTTCAGTATTCATAACAGATCATCAGAAATAGTGTAATAATGCAATTACAATATATTAGGAGAAAAAAACTCTCAAACAGACCGAGTTATGCTTGTAGAGCAGATCCACTATGACACTGCAAGTAACAGATGCGCCAGATACGCGCGCATGGACACAGTGGACATAGTGGGTGTGAAAACAGGTCAACAACTTCTCTTTCAGTTTTTATCTCTCAAACTACGTAGGTGGCGATAAAACCCAAGTTCTCCCGAGTCCGTACGGCCTGTATCTGTTTCGTCACAACTCCTTTGCTCATTAGTATTCATCAGCTCATTCAGTTGAAACCACACAAAGCATGCTGCTGGCTAAAAGCTGTAGCATAAACACGTATCAAACCGGAAGAGACTACGTGTGCTGTTGCCATGCGCAGCGGGGGAGGAAACAGTATACCTTGCTCTCATAGGCTAGTTTGTTAGCCAATCAGAGTCCAGCAAATTCAGGTAAATTAGTTACTAAGGATTGGTTGACCTTGATCAAAAATGAAGCACTTCAGAAACAGAAAATTGGACCAAGTCACTTTCAAAATTATTTAGTTTTTCCAAATTTGCTGCATGACAGTTTCAGGTTTAAAAAAGGAGCGTGTATGTCTCTTTTAGAAAATTATGTTATTATTATGTTTTCAGTAACAAATGCAAACTTGCATTTTAATTTGAAACAGAATTCAACACGATTAAAAGAAATTAATCATTGTGAGGTGACTTGAAGCAAAACATGAAGAACAGAAGCATCAACATGAACTTTTACCACCTCAAACGAAAGACATCAAACAGCTGTACAAACAGGCGTATCCCACTCTTCTGACTAATCAACCCCCCCCCAGCAAACGTCTCCCCAGCCGTCTTTAAAACCTCTGCTAACCTGCTTCTGTTTGTAAATTTAAAGACTGATGAAACTGAGAAGCTGTTGGAGATAATTTCCTTTGGGTTGAGTCATTCTCCATCCTCCATCAGTCCTTCAGCTCCGTCTGGTTTTCACTGATTAAACTGCTTGTAAAAACACTTCATGTATAAATCAGAGATGGTTCATTTTGCTTTCAAGCCTCTCGGCCCACGTGGCCAATGTACAGTCTTTTCAGTTTTTTTGTTTTATCTTTTGCCAGGATTGTCATGGTCTGTGTTCTAAGTGTTGGACCCAAATGCAGGAGACAGGAGCCAGGAACTAAATTAAACACTTTATTAAAAATAATAATAAAATAAACAGGCTGACGGGGCAGCAAACAATGAGAAAACAAATTTACTGTGGGAGATGGGAGCAAAGAGGAGGTAAAATCCAAAGGTGATACAAAGGGGAAGCTTTGACGAGCACCAGAAAAAGGAGGAAACTAAAAGTGCAGCCTTTATACAAACTGAACACAAAGGGCTAACGAGACATAACAGGACACAGCTGAGGAGACAGAGAAAGAACAAGCTGGTGAGAGACACAAGGGAAACAGAGAGCACAAAGGATATCAAAATAAAAGCAAAACAGGAAGGGCTGAACAGGAGGACACAAAGGAGCAGGAGGAGCAAAAGGCCCAAAACAAACCTATAACTAAGCCCAGAGGAAAACAAAACCACAGATAAAATAAATGAGTAGGAGAAGACATACTAAATGGAACTAAAACCCCAGGATCACAACAAGGATTTCCTGTGATTTTATTTTGAAGGGTTTTGTGTTTCCTGTTCCTGTGCTGTGCTCCTCTCATTCATATTTGTTTGTTGCTTTGTTTATTTTTTTTATGTTTAGTCTCTCCTTTTTCCCCTGGTGTATTTTTATTTCCTTTTTCTCTTCGTTACATTGTTTCTATCACTTTGTTCAGATTTCAGTCTCTTATTTTGTTTTTCCACTTGTTCCAGTTTCATTGTTTGTTTACAAGGTTGTTTATTTTCCCATAGAGTTAGTCTACTTACTTCTCACATTAGTAATATATTTCCTAATTGTTTCTCAGTCCTTCCTCTCTTGTTTCTCTCCCTCCAGCTGTTTCCATTAAGAAATCACTCGCTCCCTGTATAATTACACCCTAGTCTCAGCTGCTACCATTTTCCACTCATGCTTTGTTAAAGGAACTTAAGGCAGCTTTACAAAATCTGACTCAGTGCTGCCGCGACAGGCGCTGTGGCTAACTGCAGCCACCAGCCAAGCCGGCACGGGAGCGCGCACAGACACTTTACAGACTGTTCGTCTTCACAGCACTGCACCGGGGAGGCTAACATACTTCACGTCAGGTCTCTCCACTCTGTTATTTGATTTGATCTCATCATTTTCATACTGTATCAGGCTCTAAACACGACCTATAATGTTTTCTCACCTGGTCACAAGGAAATGAGCCATGTCAGCATCCGTTTTCACTCCCAAATGCAGCTGAAGTTCCCTCCATGAACCGAACGCATATCCAATATTTATGCGGGTGCCTGCCCGGCTTCGGTCATGTTTTTTTAGACTCACGAGATGCCGCTGATAAAGTCTTTTTTTTCTTCGTGGTGCCACTTTTTTGGGGGGTGAGAGTGGATGCAGGTCGTTTGCTGGCTGCAGAAACATCCATAAGTATACCTTCAGTGTTTGAATCCAAGTCCACGGCGGCCATGTACTTCCTGTTCAAGAGCTGTCGGCAACGCGCATGCAGCGTCAATTTACGTCACATCCCTACAACTGCGCGGGAAATTCGGACGTCGAACTGCAGCGCATTATGTAGCACACAGCGTTTCCAAGGCAACAGACATATATGCGGATGGCCTCGTTATTTTGGGTTTTTAATGCTTCATGACCCATTAGCATTGAATAAACTGGAAATGCATGTGTAGTTTTTCACAAATCTTGCCTTAAGTCCCTTTAATGTTCTCACTTGTGTTTTATCATCCATATACAGTGGGGCAAAAAAGTATTTAGTCAGCCACCAATTGTGTAAGTTCTCCCACTTAAAAAGATCAGAGAGGCCTGTAATTTTCATCATAGGTATACCTCAACTATGAGAGACAAAATGAGGAAAAAAAATCCAGAAAATCACATTGTCTGATTTTTAAAGAATTTATTTGCAAATTATGGTGGAAAATAAGTATTTGGTCAATAACAAAAGTTAATCTCAATACTTTGTTATATAGCCTTTGTTGGCAATGACAGAGGTCAAACGTTTTCTGTAAGTCTTCACAAGGTTTTCACACACTGTTGCTCGTATTTTGGCCCATTCCTCCATGCAGATCTCCTCTAGAGCAGTGATGTTTTGGGGCTGACGCTGGGCAACACGGACTTTCAACTCCCTCCAGAGATTTTCTATGGGGTTGAGATCTGGAGACTGGCTAGGCCACTCCAGGACCTTGAAATGCTTCTTACGAAGCCACTCCTTCGTTGCCCGGGCGGTGTGTTTGGGATCATTGTCATGCTGAAAGACCCAGCCACGTCTCATTTTCAATGCCCTTGCTGATGGAAGGAGGTTTTCACTCAAAATCTTACGATACATGGCCCCATTCATTCTTTCCTTTACACGGATCAGTCGTCCTGGTCCCCTTGCAGAAAAACAGCCCCAAAGCATGATGTTTCCACCCCCATGCTTTACAGTAGGTATGGTGTTCTTTGGATCCAACTCAGCATTCTTTCCCCTCCAAACACGACAAGTTGAGTTTCTACCAAAAAGTTCTATTTTGGTTTCATCTGACCATATGATGTTCTCCCAATCCTCTTCTGGATCATCCAAATGCTCTCTAGCAAACCGCAGACGGGCCTGGACGTGTCCTGGCTTCAGCAGGGGGACACGTCTGGCACTGCAGGATTTGAGTCCCTGGCGGCGTAGTGTGTTACTGATGGTAGCCTTTGTTACTTTGGTCCCAGCTCTCTGCAGGTCATTCACTAGGTCCCTCCGTGTGGTTCTGGGATTTTTGCTCACCGTTCTTGTGATCATTTTGACCCCACGGGGTGAGATCTTGCGTGGAGCCCCAGATCGAGGGAGATTATCAGTGGTCTTGTATGTCTTCCATTTTCTAATAATTGCTCCCACAGTTGATTTCTTCACACCAAGCTGCTTACCTATTGCAGATTCAGTCTTCCCAGCCTGGTGAAGGTCTACAATTTTGTTTCTGGTGTCCTTTGACAGCTCTTTGGTCTTGGCCATAGTGGAGTTTGGAGCGTGACTGTTTGAGGTTGTGGACAGGTGTCTTTTATACTGATAACGAGTTCACACAGGTGCCATTAATACAGGTAACGAGTGGAGGACCAAGGAGCCTCTTAAAGAAGTTACAGGTCTGTGAAAGCCAGAAATCTTACTTGTTTGTAGGTGACCAAATACTTATTTTCCACCATAATTTGCAAATAAATTCTTTAAAAATCAGACAATGTGATTTTCTGGATTTTTTTCCCTCATTTTGTCTCTCATAGTTGAGGTATACCTATGATGAAAATTACAGGCCTCTCTGATCTTTTTAAGTGGGAGAACTTACACAATTGGTGGATGACTAAATACTTTTTTGCCCCACTGTAAGTATCCCATTTTGCTGCCTCGTCATCTTTTTGTTTCTGTGTTATTAAAGGTATTTCGCTGTAGCCTAACGAGGAAGGAGGTCATCCTCTGATCGGGAGGTCAGGGTTTGATCCCAGGCCCCTGAAGGCTATGTGTCAAAGTATCCTTTGGTAAGTACTGATCCCTGAAACTTTCCCCTGGTGCTAATCAGATGGCAGTGGATCCCTGCCAGTTAAAGACCCACTTCAATCATCTTTTGAGCTATTTTAAAGCATCTCAGTGGTCTTAAATATATGATTATGGCATTTTTACCCAAAGTCACAAAACCTGTGCTGTTTTCTAGGAAGTAGTTTCTGCATTAGCTCATTAGCAATTTACCTCTGTGCTGTGAGCGGAACCGCGGAGGATCCACCCGCTCCCCCCGTTGCTGAGGGCTCTCTGTTTATGCTAGCTCTACCGCTAGCTAGTGGAGCACAAGCTCTACATCGCAATTTCAGTCTGTTTTCATTGATTCATAATGAATTGGATGCAGAAATACTCGGAAAGTCCATTTTGATTTTAATTTTCTTAAGCTATACCCTCTAGCATTAGAAAAATGCCACAAGAATGCGTTAACAACACAAAAAACAGGATTTTTACTGGAGTGGGTCTTTAACCCAACCTGGAGGTTAGACCACAGGGGGCGATGTGGGTATAATTACAGCTGGTCAAGTGCATCATTTCCTCGTGTCTGCTCTCAAACTGAGGGGGAATTCCACTCACTGACCCCAAAAGACTTAAACACACACACCTGAAAGAGCCTGCGGCAGTATAATAAGACCACAGGAATAGTTTGGGCCACTGAAGTTCACTTTTACCTTCCTGAAACTTCAAAAGAATCCCGATTTGTGGAAAAGTCTTTAAATGTAGGTTTTGTTTGTTATATCCTGCAGCCTTGAATCACCTCTATGTCAGAAAAAAAATCTTCAGAGAAGACACTGATGCTAAGTGACATCCTTTAATGGTCACCCCACCCTGTGACTGTCAGAGGTCACGGTCAGTCTCAGGGGATCCTATTTCTTGCTCAAAGACTCTTCAGCAAGGTCCCTGAATGGTTAAAGAAAAGGCAGCTGAAACCCCCCGGAGCCTGTTTTATAAAAGATGATTGACGTCCTACTCGCAGATCTCAAATACGCTAAAAGTAACAGGAGAAACTATGATTTCATTCTGCAAGTTGCTGCTGGCATGTTCACAAAACGCTTATTCATAAAATACTATATCACAGAGGAAAGTTGTGGAAATCTGCTTAAACATGCACAACATTCCCAAAATAATATTTAATACAAAGAAGCCACATGAAAAAACCCATAAGCTCTAAAACCACGGCGTGACGCGTCAGAATAAACTCAAAATGAATGAAAAAAAAAACGAAACTCAGGTTCAGGTTGATATTTGTTTAAATAAATATAAAACTAAAATCCGGTTCACATCTGTTAGCATCACTATTTTAATCCAGTTCGTAGGTTATTAAAGTAAATGGGATTATCGGATTAACATTCCTCTCACCAAATCAACATATTTTCAGATGCATTTTTAACAACTTTCTGCTCCATAAACTTTCCCATGAATTCTTTGAAGTAATAAGAGGTGCAAAGTTAACAAACCAGTGGTGCAGCGTCAGATCCTTAAATGGGAAAGCCCTGCAAAGTGAGTGCGACACCTTCTGTGCAACTTTTCATCTTTTGTCCTTAAGAATCAGATTCAGCGCAACAACAAGAACCTGATTAAACACATTTGGTCAGCAACTATCAGTATGAAGTGATAACTCCTCTCAGACTGGCAGTTTTCACATTCCCATAAATGGTAACGAGGGTTCAGGGTCGAGGCTTGAAACAAGCTGTAAAACAGTCTGCTTCCATTAAGACTTTTCATTTGGACGCTCTCACCAGGCTGGAGAGAGTCCTTGAGATTCTTCACAATCTGAACAGACCATTTGGCCTATTTATATAAACGTTTTCCTGGAATAGTTGGTAGATGCTTGTATCGAATTATCGAATCCTCCACACAAACACCTATATATATGAGCAGCCTGCAGGCAGACACAACCCCCCTTTGAGCAGAGCATGGTGAGGTTAAACTATCACCATGACGCTCCTTCTTTTGTGATCTAATTCACTTCTTTTTTTTTTACCCATTCGTTTCAGTGCATGCCTGGTTGTGTGAATGGGTTTATCGGGAACTGCCTGTCTGAGGGAGGTGGAGAAGAGACAGAAGAGAAAACCTCCAGACCTGTTGATGGAGAGCAGCTTGAAGCTGAGTGGGGCCATCAGAAACAACTGAGGGAAAGAGTCCTTTTAGAAGTAATTATCAGAAATGTCCCGACAGATACTGATGAAAAAAGTCAAGTGAAAAATGGGAACATTTCAATAAACTATAACAAGCAAATTAACTATTTTACTTCCATTGTAACAGCATCTGATTGTCCTAAAAAACTGAACCTGCATCAGTGTGTAAAACTCTTAAGCAGTTGTTAGTAGCCCACATTGCATCTATCATAGCCTTATTGTTTTATTTTAACTTGAGCAGCAATTAACCATTCCTGATTGCTGATTGGCTCAGAGAAGCATGTGGTTTAGAATCCTGGTTGCTGATTGGCTCAGCAGCATGCGGTTTAGAATCCTGGTTGCTGATTGGCTCAGCAGCATGCAGTTTAGAATCCTGGTTGCGGATTGGCTCAGAGCAGCATGTGGTTTAGAATCCTGGTTGCTGATTGGCACAGCAGCTTGTGGTTTACAATCCTGGTTGCTGATTGGCTCAGAGCAGCATGTGGTTTAGAATCCTAGTTGCGGATTGGCTCAGCAGCATGTGGTTTAGAATCCTGGTTGCTGATTGGCTCAGCAGTATGCGGTTTAGAACCCTGGTTGCTGATTGGCTCAGCAGCATGTGGTTTAGAACCCTGGTTGCTGATTGGCTCAGCAACATGTGGTTTAGAACCCTGGTTGCTGATTGGCTCAGCAGCATGCGATTTTGAATCCAAATTACTGATTGGCTCAGCAGGATGCGGTTTAGAACCCTGGTTGCTGATTGGCTCAGCAGTATGCGGTTTAGAACCCTGGTTGCTGATTGGCTCAGCAGCATGTGGTTAAGAATCCTGGTTGCTGATTGGCTCAGCAGCATGCGATTTTGAATCCAAATTGCTGATTGGCTCAGCAGCATGTGGTTTAGAACCCTGGTTGCTGATTGGCTCAGCAGCATGTGGTTTAGAACCCTGGTTGCTGATTGGCTCAGCAGCATGTGGTTTAGAACCCTGATTGCTGATTGGCTCAGCAGTATGCGGTTTAGAACCCTGGTTGCTGATTGGCTCAGCAGCATGCGATTTTGAATCCAAATTACTGATTGGCTCAGCAGGATGCGGTTTAGAACCCTGGTTGCTGATTGGCTCAGCAGCATGTGGTTTAGAACCCTGGTTGCTTATTGGCTCAGCAGCATGTGGTTTAGAACCCTGGTTGCTGATTGACTCAGAGCAGCATGTGGTTTAGAATCCTGGTTGCTGAATGGCTCAGCAGCATGTGGTTTAGAACCCTGGTTGCTGATTGGCTCAGCAGTATGTGGTTTAGAATCCTGGTTGCTGATTGGCTCAGCAGCATGTGGTTTAGAATCCTGGTTGCTGATTGGCTCAGCAGCATGTGGTTTAGAACCCTGGTTGCTTATTGGCTCAGCAGCATGTGGTTTAGAACCCTGGTTGCTGATTGACTCAGCAGCATGTGGTTTAGAACCCTGGTTGCTTATTGGCTCAGCAGCATGTGGTTTAGAACCCTGGTTGCTGATTGGCTCAGCAGCATGTGGTTTAGAATCCTGGTTGCTGATTGGCTCAGCAGCATGTGGTTTAGAACCCTGGTTGCTGATTGGCTCAGCAGCATGCGGTTTAGAACCCTGGTTACTTATTGGCTCAGCAGCATGTGGTTAAGTATCCTGGTTGCTGATTGGCTCAGAGCAGCATGTGGTTTAGAATCCTAGTTGCGGATTGGCTCAGCAGCATGTGGTTTAGAATCCTGGTTGCTTATTGGCTCAGCAGCATGTGGTTTAGAATCCTGGTTGCTTATTGGCTCAGCAGCATGTGGTTTAGAATCCTGGTTGCTGATTGGCTCAGCAGCATGTGGTTTAGAACCCTGGTTGTTGATTGGCTCAGCAGTATGCGGTTTAGAACCCTGGTTACTTATTGGCTCAGCAGCATGTGGTTTAGAACCCTGGTTGCTGATTGGCTCAGCAGCATGTGGTTAAGAATCCTGGTTGCTGATTGGCTCAGCAGCATGTGGTTTAGAACCCTGGTTGCTGATTGGCTCAGCAGCATGTGGTTAAGAATCCTGGTTGCTGATTGGCTCAGCAGTATGCGGTTTAGAACCCTGGTTGCTGATTGGCTCAGCAGCATGTGGTTAAGAATCCTGGTTGCTGATTGGCTCAGAGCAGAATGTGGTTTAGAATCTTTTCTTTCGTTTTCATTTTATTTCAAACAAATATCTACAGTGATAAAGTAAATAAGCAATACAGGTAAACAAACAAAAATGCTAAAATATAAAACAGAGCAGCATTAGCTTTGTGTTGATGTGGGGGGCGCTGGAACATGACCATCACAATCAGTAATGGATTACCGTAGAAAGAAGTCGAGCTGTATAAACTAGAGCTAAAATTAACTGAGTGTCAATAAAAACCAGTTGAATGGGAAGTTTTTACTCTGAGAAAAAAAGTGTTATACTTGTTTTTTCTGAGGCCTTATATTGATCTTTAAATGTGACCTGGATTAAAAAGTCACACGCAGACAAGAGGCATTATGGAATAATGGAACATTAATCTTTGTGAGATGTTTGTGTAAGAAAAGAAAAACAGGAAACAAAGCTAGCGATAGATAATTAAAGGATCAGAAAGAAAGAGAAAAGAGAGGCAAAGGTGGAAAAGATGTGAGATTTTCTTTCTTCCACTGATTCATGTCACTTAATCACAGTCTTAGTCTTAATCACCTGAAAACAGCACAGTCTCTGCACCAAAGACGGCTGAAAATGTCTTTATTCTGAGAGACTGAAGCAGCGACTCATGAGATCAGCCTTAGAGGAAGTTGTGGTTAAAGATGATAAAAGTTAAACACTGTATATGATGCTGTTTCATGTGGTCTAAAGAAGATTCTTCCTGCTACTCGCTGAATTACATTTAAAGGTAGTAAGAATGAAAATGGGACAGAAAGATGACTGAACACACAAACACACACACAATTGTGTCAGCTGGTTACAGGCTTGTCCTTAATCATCCAGATCATTGATCTCATGGATTTGCTATTTCTTCTGAGTAGAATCAGATTATAAACAGGTAAGTTCAGGTGAATTCATCACTGATGACACATGATCGTCACCAAGATATTTAAATACTTATAGCTGAAGCCAGTATCTCACTGGGCTTCGACCACCAAAGGCAAATTGTTAAACACATTAAATGGTTGAATACGGAACATTTTCATAAAAAGCAATATTTTCTAAAAAAGAAAACATCTCCACGAGGCGTTTTGAGGGTTGTAGAATGAAAGTACAGTACAAACTTTGAAAATTATATTTGAATTAAAATATAACAAAATATTGATTCTGAAGGGCACATTGCAGGTTGCCTAATACATTGAATAGTCCGAGGCTAGCTGCTTCAGAGTCCTGGAGATTTCGTTATCCTTCTCAGAAGAGGAGCAACCAGAGAAGATCAAAAACCAGAGTTGAGTTTAGGTGAAGCTACAATAGATGGACCCAAATAAAATATTTTCACTGCATCACGTGGACATTTCGAACCTGGAAACCTTGTTCTGTTGTTGCAACTACAACATCCACACACTAGATGTCACGATGGTGTTTCTGTCCCATACTTAACTTTTAACACGATGACGTTTTCAAAATGTTTCCAGATTTTTGGACACGTTCAAAACATTCACAAAACAAATGTTCTTTCAAACTAGTTGCAGTTTAGTTTCTACAAATCCCAGTTTGAGAAAGGGGTCAATTCCCAAAATTAAAAAAAGGAATAAAAATTGAGAACAAATTAAGACACTTTGGGACTCAATTGAGACAAAAACATTTACACAAGGTTCACAAGTTACTTACAGTCATGTTACATGCAGTTACACGCCTCATGTTATGGTAAATGGTAAATGTCCTGTATTTGTATAGCGCTTTTCTAGTTATTCAGACCACTCAAAGCGCTTTCACACTACAAGGTTTTGCATTTACCCATTCACGCAACCCGATATGTAAACTGGGGGGAGAGGATAGGGGCTAACACTCACGCAGATACGCAGATCAGGGGGCAACATGGGGTTCAGTGTCTTGCCCAAGGACACTTCGACATGTGACGGTGGAAGCCGGGATCGATCCACCAACCTTCAAATTGGAAGACGACCGCTCTAACCACTGAGCGACTACATATAAAACATGATATGTTGTATGTACTGACTCCATGTGATTCTTACTGAAAAATCCCATATTTTCACATAATTTGGTCTCCAGCCGATCACCAGCAGTCCCAGTCAGGTCAGATCCTGGTTTTGGTAGGACAACATGCTTTTCTCATGGTGTCAACCCAACAAATAAAAAAAGTTACTTCTTTAATATTTTTAACTTATTTGATCAGAATCAAACCTTTTTACACACATTTTTGAATCTAAAGTTTGGTAAAAAATTTGATTCAAATGTTTTTAGCTTTTTTTTTTGTACATTAGTGTATTTTATTTTGAAAAAAAAATAGACACTTTTCCCTGATTTGGAAGCTGTTTTTCAGAGCGATTTTACAGCCAAATGCCTCTAAATATACAATGAAACTTTCAGAAATATATTCATCTTTGTATGTTTAATGTGGAATTATACATTCAATATGATTCAAGTTTTAAAGAAATTCTTTTTCAGATATTTAATTTTGAAAAGATTGTTGTTTTCCTTTCTTGTAGAACCTTTTCTCATAAAATAATGTCTGTGAACAACATGAAGCAGGTTGAGAATGTCTTTGATTCCTAGAGTCCCGACGGCCTCGACATACTTCTCTTATTAATAAAAACATCAACTTGAATTCCCCAGACACCATTTCACCCGCACGAATATTGACCACAATGCAACTTGCTACATAGTTTGAACTTGTTGGTATTTTTCTTTTCTTTTGTCAGGAAAGTTGAATTATTATATTTATGATACCTGATGATGAGAAACAACAAGAAAGAATTGAAAATTATAGTTTTCTAAATTATTGCAGCTTTTTTTCCTGCGATGTTAAATGTTTCCAATGGAAAAGCATGTTAATGCTTTAAGCCTGTAAGTCAGTGCTGAGGGATGTAAAAATGTGGCCTTTGTACCAGATTCCTGCACATAAAGATTCTTACATAAATCTTGGGTAACGCCAACGTACAGATGAAGAAAAAGTGCCAGAACTCATTATAAACTGACTGTGATAAATTAATGTGCTTCAGTTGGATGATTTTCAGCTGTCTACTTTTAAACTACCAGGATTTACACACGCACCCTCTTCCTTTGTATCTAGGTGCAGTGAAATAAAAGAGGCACCCAAGTATTTCTTTTAGACATATACACCGTGGAGCCAGTGAAGGTCATATATTGCACCAAACATCCCACCACATACCGCGTCTCTGTCTGCAGTTTCCATGTAAGGAGCAGAGGAATCTCAGGAAATGTTTAAGATGCAGAAATTTGGACGGCGCCGCGTTGCGCTTGGATACCAATCGACACTCTCACACACGGGACGTGTTGAGTGGATTAAAGTGGCTGCGCTTGAAATCCTGAGTTAAATGTTGCGGAGAAGCGGACGCAGATGCATCTGAGACCCACCAAAAACTTTTGTCACAAAGAATGCACGTCACATGTTTCCTGAAGCTGTAATTAGAGGTTGTGAACAGATCTGCGAAATGTAATTATTATAATTACAGAGATGGGTGTCTAGATCGGAGTTATGACCCGAGTTCAAGAAGGAAATCATTGGAGTTTTTTAGTTTTTACACAAGTCTTTGCTTCTTGCTCTGGAGAACATTGTCAGAATTGTGCTCCAGATTGGATAGGATTTAAAACCTAAAGCAGTTTTAACATTTAAACAGTTATAATACATGTATCTGCTGGTATCATAAAGAGTTTTAATTTAAATAGAACCCGTCTGTAAGCGTGAGGTAGGCTTCTCAAAAACTAACAAATCATGCCCCCATTTAAATGCAGATGAGACAGAAAGTCTTTAAAGAGGTCCTTCCATTAAAACCGGTTTTTCTGAGGTTTCTGTTGAATATTTTAGCTCCACAGGTGTTCTTACCTTCATAGTGGGTGTGAAAACAGGTCAATAACTTCTCTTTTAGTTTCTATCTCTCAAACTACGGAGGTGGTGATAAAACCCGAGTTCTCCCAAGTTTGAACGGCCTGTATCTGTTTCGTCACAACTCTGTTCGTTAGTATTCATCAGCAACCACAGTTGAAACCACACCTAGCATGCTGCTAGCTAAAAGCTGTAGCATAAGACGCAGCAAACAGGAAGACACGACATCTGACGTTGCCATGTGCAGCGGGGCAGGAAACAGTATTCTTTGCTCTCATAGGCTAGTGAGTCCATCAAATTCGAATAATGAATATGAACGAGCTGCTGACGAAGCCTGATGAAGCAGCCTGACGGAAGAAGCCGGAACCACACGAATTTTAATGCAGACAGATTGAAAGGTCTGTTAATCAGTCTTTCCTGATGTTTTTTAGATATAAAATGTTTCATATAACAGGTTAATACTTAAGAAATAACCACAAAGTCCTGAAATTTGTATGAAATGGCCTCTTTAAAACCTGATATTCTAGAGAGGATCACAATGACGGTTCTTAGAATTTGGACTTCACGTGAACTACAACTGTTATCTACAAATGAAGAAAACATGGAACAGTGGATAACCACTAACAGCACTTTTCCACCGGTACCTACTCAGCCCCGCCCGGCTCCAGTCGGTGCGGATTGAGAGCATTTCTACTGTCCATTTTCTGGGTTTGTTTTTTTAGTACCACCTCAGGAGGAGGTAGGGCTGATCAGGGCTGATTCGGGCCGCGGCACCCGTTGTGCAGTGATTGGCTAATGCTAGAACACACCTTTTTAATGCTGGCTTCTGATTGGTGGACAAAAAGAGCCAGAAGTTAAATAGCGAAACAGCTAAACTTTTGAAAACATTTATTGTTGATACTGCTTGTGTTAGAATTAAATAAAGATACAGGGAAAGTTGGAAGGAGTGACATGAAATTAAAATGTTTTAAAGAGCTCTCGGACTCCATGACCGCCCATGGCTTTCAGTGGGAGTAAAAAGTGAAGCCCCGCCCTTGTCCACGCCTTTGCCCTCCCTTCTGTGAACACAATGGAAACACAACACAAAACGAGCGTTGTCTTGTTGGGCGGGGCCGAGTAGGTACCAGTGGAAAAGCACAAAAATATAACCCAAGAGTACAATAGCTACGTTTACATGCGCCAAATTTCCCCAATCTGATTAAAATCTTGGTTGATCTGAATTCCCAAATCCCTGTTCACATGAACACTAACTGAAATGATCTGATCATGCCATGAGTACACATTCACCAAGCACTCAATCAGGTTAAATGAGTTGAGCATGCGCACAGCGAGTTGTCTTTCCGGGGGAAGAAAAAAAAGTAAACAAACTCCGTCCTTTCTGCACGTCTTTCCCGCCCCATCGTGTGCTCGATCTGACTCACGTTATCCCCAATATGGACCTTCTGCAGGTGATTACCTTTATGTTTGGGTTTTTACTGGTCGCATTAACCAAGCTAGAGGCTGAATACATATTGCTACTGCTCCTCCACCACAGGAGAGGAGAGCAGGATGACAGGATGACTGCACCAGACCACTTCTGTTTACTTCCCGCTATGTTTTCTACTTGGGTCTGCGAAAGCGGAAAGACGTCACGCTGAAGTTGTACACGTGCGCAGTGGGCTCTTTTCACCCTTTCTTTCTGAATGGGTGTATACATGCACGTCTATCCGAATGAAGATCGGACAAAACCACCCCTCTCGATCGGAAGTAAATTTCTTTCGGATCAGGATGCATCGGATCAAAACATTCTGATTGACATGTTTACATGACGTCTTTTTTATCCGATTGGGCGTTTATTCCGATTAAATGTGCCCATGTAAACGTAGCTACTGATGCAGCCAGAAGGTCACAAAAGAACCCAGAACAACATCTAAAGCTCTACAAACCTCACTCGCCTAAGTGAAGGTCGGAGTTCATGACTCAACAAGTAATTGGATTGAAAGCCTGATCAGAATAAAAATGCTTCATGTAAACATGCCGATCAGATTACTTCGGATCAAAATTTCTTTCCGATTGAGACAGGTGGGTTATGCTGATAGTTAATCTGATCGCTGCACATGTAAACACTTGTTCCAAATGTGGGTCGTGTCTGTTACGTTCTGCGTTGACGTATCTTATGTTGGTGTTTACAGACACTGAATGAAAACATGGCGGTGTGAAACAAAACTAGTAAGTTTCAGAAACAAATGCACTGCTGGATGTTTAGAGGTAAAAATGTTTCCAGAAAAAAATAAAAATACACTCAGAAGAAGATGCTACCGCTTAATTTTAAACAAACGCAGCCATGTTTGTTTACAACGGAAGTTTGCTGCTTCTTCTTCTATGGCTGTTTCCGGTATTCCGAATTGTTCTGCGCAAGTCAAAATAAGCTAACCTGATCAAACGTGTGGCGCATGTGAACACGTGTCGTAATCGCAAAGATGTTCTCAGGGTCCATGTACACGATCAAATTCTAATCCAAACAATGATCAGATTAAAGACGTTTTGCACATGTAAACACAGCTATTTTTTGTTTATTCTGGTTCTTTTTGTCAGACATAAAATTTGATGATGAAAAATTATGATCTGAAACATTAAAGTGTGACAAACTAACAAAACAGAAAAAAAATGAATTTTATTGGATGCTACAAATTAATTCCTTCAGATCAACCTGAATCGTCATGTTTTTTGTTCTCATGAAGTTAAAACTCATTTAATAGGAACTTGTTTCATCAGACACAAGCTTTTCTTCTATTTCAGTTATTGAATAAAGACTAATAAAAATATCACTACCTTTCCAAGAGCATGAATGATGGACTTTTTACAACACTGAATTGTTACACATACTGATAACTGGTGACTAAACAAACACAATAAATACCAGAGAAGACAAAAAAATTAACATGACTTTATTCTACGTAAATCAGTTGAATGTTGACGTCAATGTGTTATAAAAATGAAACTTTGAAACATTAAGCTTTATAAATATAGATGAGTTATGCGCCTGGAACTCTGTTTATCAATCGTTCTGCAAAAGGCGGCAAAAAACTTGTAACTGAAAACATTTAACCTAAAACTGTTTCTCAACACTTCTAGTTTGTTATTGTTTACGTGCCTTTCATCAAGATATGAAACAGTTATTTATGCTCGGAAGCTTTTGATCTGATGAAATCTTATTTACTTTTACTCTGGGCAACCATCCAAAAACACAAACCCACTGGCACATACAGTCTGTCAGTCATTATCTAAACCCGCTTGTTGCTGTTCAGGGTCACGGGGAGCTGGCGTCTATCTCCAGGTGTCATTGTGGCATTGAGGTGGGGGTCACACCTGGATAGGTCATCAGTCCATCCCAGGGCCACATGTAAACAAACAACCCCTCACACCCAGGGACAATTTAGAGCTGCTAATTAACTTCATGGATATTTTTGGTCTGTAGCAGGAAGCCGGAGTCCCCGGTGAAAATGAACAAGCAAACTCCACACAGAAAGGTCCTGCCTGGTTTTTAACCCGGGACCTGTTCTGCATGAAGCAAAGCAAAAGTGCTAACCAGAACTTTGGAACAGTGGGCTGATCAGATTTACAGATGATGTTGACGTCACGCAGCCTGAGACGTCAGATGCATTAATTTAATATCAATTTTATGCTGCATTCGCTGTACGATGGAGGTGGGAAGACCAGTTTAATTTAGCTTCTTCCTTTTTGAAATGTAAAAAGAAAATTCTTATCAGCAGTTACATATTTTACATAATTGTTAGTTATATATTTTTTTATTTAAAAAAGTTGTTTTTCAAATAAAAGTTTGAAACTGACATATTTCATTAAGCTCATAAGTAATTACATTAGCATTTACAAATGTGGGCAGGATCAGAATCAGAATGGAATTTTATTGCCATGTATTATTTTTTATAATACAAGGAAAGGAACACACCAATGTGTCTCCTTTAAATGTCATCCCATCATAAAGTCTTATGTAGTTGGAGGACTTAAAACTCAAACACAAGCAAACTAAAATCCAAACTAAAACTTGAATTTAAAGAGAAGCGTTGACATGAGCACAGGAAAACACAATGAGATGGATCAGAACAGAGAAAACAAGCAACCCGAGTAACAAAGAGCTCAGAGATCAAGTGCTGTTTATCTGTGGAGAGAGTGATTGGTGAGTGAGTACAGTTGATCACATATTGAGGAGCTGAAGGAAACTGAACACAAGACAATCTAAACAAAGACAAGCTGGATATTACAAAGGAAAAACTGCAAACTGTGACATAAAGCAGTTGATTAGATGATGGAGTAAGAGGCACATCTTCTCCTATAATTCAAGTGCAGCAAGGCACCAAACACTTTACGGTACATCCTCAGCTAGTTTCCATGACAATCCCACTACCTACACCAACAATCCGGCCATAGCCTGAGCCCCTCTATGGTACAACTCTCCAGGATGCATCAGGATGCAATAATGTGTTAACAGAACACTACCACAAGCCACGATGGGCGGAGTCAGAGTTTAGGTGTAATTCCCAACAACCAAGACACAACAGTGAGCGTGGGCCCCTTGTCACAGATCAGCTACCATCACAAATGGACATATCACTCTTTATCACATGGGGCCATGAGTCCACTGCGTTGTTGATATGCCCATGAAGAACCTATGAAGACCATCCACAGTCTGGTTGATGTTTTTACATGGCAGTGAGGTCATCATCCAGTGTGAAGGCTCCAATTGAGTCCCAGTGACATAGTTAAACCATCATGTCTTCAGATCAATGAATAAAAGAGACTGATCTCCAGTAAAATACAACATAATTGGTCCATTTTGTGATCTGTAAAAACAACCCTGTATTCTGTATGTAGCCCATAACCTTAACCCTTCCATTTACTAATGGGATCAAATGACAAAATATTCTGCTTTACAGTGTGGCCATGTGTATCTTCACATTTCCATTATATTAAAATGAGACATTTTATATTTGAATAAAAAAATAAAATAAAATTTTGATTCTGACAGGCACAACATTGGCATTTTGTTTACATCTACCAGCCATTAACAGGCAGAGCAGCGGCACCATTGCAGGTTGCCTATGGTGAATAGTCTGCCACAGCGAGGCTGGTACTGTGGAGGGTGGCAGAGTTGGTGGGTTGAGAAGCTGCTTCGGAGCACCAGGGAGTTTGTTGTCCTTCTCGAGGGAGGAGCAACCGGAGAGGATCAGGGGTCAGAGTGAGTTTGGTGAAGCCTTGCGCCCCGATGGCTGGACGCCTTGTTCGCGTTGTTGTGGCTGCAGAATACATACTGTACACTGGATGTTGCTGTGGTGTTCGTGTTCCATATTCCACCTTAAAGAGGCCATTTCATAGACATTCCAGGACTTTGTGGTTATTTCTTAAGTATTAACCAGTAATATGAAACATTTTATATCTAAAAAATGTCAGGAAACACTGATTAACAGACCTTTCAATCTGTCTGCATTTAAATTCGGGTGGTTCCGGCTCCTTCCGTCAGGCTGCTTCGACTGCTTCATCAGCAGCTCGTTCATATTCATTGTTCGAATTTGCTGGACTCTGATTGGCTAACAAACTAGCCTATGAGAGCAAAGAATATTGTCTTCTGTCTTTCTGTTTGTTACGTCTTATGCTAACGGCTTTTAGCCAGCAGCATGCTAGGCGTGGTTTCAACTGCGGGAGCTGCCGAATACTAACGAACAAAGGAGTTGTGACGAAACAGATACAGGCCGTTCGGACTCGGGAGAACTCGGGTGTTATCACCACCTGCGTAGTTTGAGAGATTAAAACTGAAAGAGAAGTTGTTGACCTGTTTTCACACCCACTATGAAGGTAAGAACACCTGTGGAGCTAAAATATTCAACAGACACCTCAGAAAAAATGTTTTTAATGCAAGGGCTTCAAACAATCCAAAAATGTTTTGGAGTGAAGAAAAATTATTTCACCATGACAAAGAAACTGCAACAAAAAGAAGGTACAAGTTTGGGTTAAATGTAGTGAGAGTGGGAGATGAAGTTTGTGTTATGGTCACCACTCAGGCCTCCTGCCTCTGTCAGCGTCCTCCTTCTCTCCTCACTCTACATTTCATCCCTTCCTCCACCTCCCTGACCCTGAAACAGAGGGAGGAGCTCAGAATGAAGGAAGGACGGCAGCAAGGGGTGAATGAAAGTGGGTTTCCAGCTGAGTGGATCAGGGAGGTGGTGTTGTCAGCTGTAAGGTCAGGATCACTGGGCTTGATGGCCTAGAGAGAGATGTTCAGTATTTAGGGACTCAACATTCTTCTTAATCAGGGAGTTTGAGGAATTTGAGGGGTGGAAGAGGAAATGGCTCATTTTAATTGATGTAGCACGGGAGTGTCCAACTAATGTAGAGAGGTCCGGTTAAAGAAACTTAAGATTTTCTGTGATATAATTCAGATTTGAGCAGATGTGCTTGTTTTTGTTTTCTCCCATCTCACCATCTCACATCAAGTGGGATGTCTTAATTTACTGCTCAACTTGTTTACTCACCAACATCATAAAAACTGCAAAAGTTTGTGCAAATTCAAATGAATACACCCACTCAGATATCACCCTGTATATCTGTTTGGTTTGCTCTCGGTCAGGGTCCAAACAGTACGGGTACTGGGTTCAGAGCCGGACCACGGTCTGCCATTTAGTGACCTCTGATCTAGTGGGAGGCTTGAGAGATCAAAGACTATCTGGGATGAAACGTAACAGCAGTTCTGTTAGCTGCAGACACCATGAAGAAGAACAGATGGAAGATCAAACTGAAAAGTAAATGTTTGTTTAATTTCAGTTTTTCATCTCGACTCAGAACTTTCACTTAGTTTAACGGTGATACGACATGAGAAACAAAACAAGTAAAGAACAACCTATACTAAACTAAAACTAAACTAAACAGTGAAAGACTGTAGTTACACACACCTCCGAGACTATTGAATGATCACATATTTTTCCAAACCTAACTCATAAAGGAAACACAGTGTTTAGGTTTCTGCAGATATTCCTGTTCAGCAGACGCTAGCAGAAACTTCCATCCTGGTGACGATTAGCTGCAAGTTTTAAAGAGACCATTTCATACGAATTTCAGGACTTTGTGGTTATTTCTAAAGTATTAACCTGTAATATAAAACATTTTATATCTAAAAAACGTCAGGAAACACTGATTGACAGACCTTTCAATCTGTCTGCGTCACGATTTGGCTGGTTTCCGTCAGGCCTCGAGCAGCAGCTCGTTCATATTCATTATTCAAATTTGCTGGACTCTGATTGGCTAACAAACTAGCATTTGAGAGCAAGGCATACTGTTTCCTGCCCAGCTGGGCGTGGTAACATCAAGCATTATGTCTTCCTGTTTGCTACGTCTTATGCTACAGCTTTTAGCCAGCAGCATGCTAGGCGTGGTTTCAACTGTGGGAGCTGCCGAATACTAACAAACAAAGGAGTTGTGACAAAACAAGTACCGGCCTTTTGAACTCGGGTTTTATCGCCAACTGCGTAGTTTGAGAGATTAANGCGCCCCGATGGCTGGACGCCTTGTTCGCGTTGTTGTGGCTGCAGAATACATACTGTACACTGGATGTTGCTGTGGTGTTCGTGTTCCATATTCCACCTTAAAGAGGCCATTTCATAGACATTCCAGGACTTTGTGGTTATTTCTTAAGTATTAACCAGTAATATGAAACATTTTATATCTAAAAAATGTCAGGAAACACTGATTAACAGACCTTTCAATCTGTCTGCATTTAAATTCGGGTGGTTCCGGCTCCTTCCGTCAGGCTGCTTCGACTGCTTCATCAGCAGCTCGTTCATATTCATTGTTCGAATTTGCTGGACTCTGATTGGCTAACAAACTAGCCTATGAGAGCAAAGAATATTGTCTTCTGTCTTTCTGTTTGTTACGTCTTATGCTAACGGCTTTTAGCCAGCAGCATGCTAGGCGTGGTTTCAACTGCGGGAGCTGCCGAATACTAACGAACAAAGGAGTTGTGACGAAACAGATACAGGCCGTTCGGACTCGGGAGAACTCGGGTGTTATCACCACCTGCGTAGTTTGAGAGATTAAAACTGAAAGAGAAGTTGTTGACCTGTTTTCACACCCACTATGAAGGTAAGAACACCTGTGGAGCTAAAATATTCAACAGACACCTCAGAAAAAATGTTTTTAATGCAAGGGCTTCAAACAATCCAAAAATGTTTTGGAGTGAAGAAAAATTATTTCACCATGACAAAGAAACTGCAACAAAAAGAAGGTACAAGTTTGGGTTAAATGTAGTGAGAGTGGGAGATGAAGTTTGTGTTATGGTCACCACTCAGGCCTCCTGCCTCTGTCAGCGTCCTCCTTCTCTCCTCACTCTACATTTCATCCCTTCCTCCACCTCCCTGACCCTGAAACAGAGGGAGGAGCTCAGAATGAAGGAAGGACGGCAGCAAGGGGTGAATGAAAGTGGGTTTCCAGCTGAGTGGATCAGGGAGGTGGTGTTGTCAGCTGTAAGGTCAGGATCACTGGGCTTGATGGCCTAGAGAGAGATGTTCAGTATTTAGGGACTCAACATTCTTCTTAATCAGGGAGTTTGAGGAATTTGAGGGGTGGAAGAGGAAATGGCTCATTTTAATTGATGTAGCACGGGAGTGTCCAACTAATGTAGAGAGGTCCGGTTAAAGAAACTTAAGATTTTCTGTGATATAATTCAGATTTGAGCAGATGTGCTTGTTTTTGTTTTCTCCCATCTCACCATCTCACATCAAGTGGGATGTCTTAATTTACTGCTCAACTTGTTTACTCACCAACATCATAAAAACTGCAAAAGTTTGTGCAAATTCAAATGAATACACCCACTCAGATATCACCCTGTATATCTGTTTGGTTTGCTCTCGGTCAGGGTCCAAACAGTACGGGTACTGGGTTCAGAGCCGGACCACGGTCTGCCATTTAGTGACCTCTGATCTAGTGGGAGGCTTGAGAGATCAAAGACTATCTGGGATGAAACGTAACAGCAGTTCTGTTAGCTGCAGACACCATGAAGAAGAACAGATGGAAGATCAAACTGAAAAGTAAATGTTTGTTTAATTTCAGTTTTTCATCTCGACTCAGAACTTTCACTTAGTTTAACGGTGATACGACATGAGAAACAAAACAAGTAAAGAACAACCTATACTAAACTAAAACTAAACTAAACAGTGAAAGACTGTAGTTACACACACCTCCGAGACTATTGAATGATCACATATTTTTCCAAACCTAACTCATAAAGGAAACACAGTGTTTAGGTTTCTGCAGATATTCCTGTTCAGCAGACGCTAGCAGAAACTTCCATCCTGGTGACGATTAGCTGCAAGTTTTAAAGAGACCATTTCATACGAATTTCAGGACTTTGTGGTTATTTCTAAAGTATTAACCTGTAATATAAAACATTTTATATCTAAAAAACGTCAGGAAACACTGATTGACAGACCTTTCAATCTGTCTGCGTCACGATTTGGCTGGTTTCCGTCAGGCCTCGAGCAGCAGCTCGTTCATATTCATTATTCAAATTTGCTGGACTCTGATTGGCTAACAAACTAGCATTTGAGAGCAAGGCATACTGTTTCCTGCCCAGCTGGGCGTGGTAACATCAAGCATTATGTCTTCCTGTTTGCTACGTCTTATGCTACAGCTTTTAGCCAGCAGCATGCTAGGCGTGGTTTCAACTGTGGGAGCTGCCGAATACTAACAAACAAAGGAGTTGTGACAAAACAAGTACCGGCCTTTTGAACTCGGGTTTTATCGCCAACTGCGTAGTTTGAGAGATTAAAACTGAAAGAGAAGTTGTTGACCTGTTTTCACGCCCACTATGAAGGTAAGAACACCTGTGGAGATAAAATATTCAACAGAAACCTCAGAAAAACAGCTTTTAATGGAAGGGCCTCTTTAACAAAAAATAAATAAGAATCCTGGTCTTGCATTTGAAGCAATGGCTGATGGGAGTTTTGAAGTATTTGCTTTCATACAGCTAGCTGTGCTCTAATGCTAACGCTAACATGTACATGAACAGGGGGTTGGTATGTATACAACCAAAGATTTCATAAAGAATTTAATTTTACATCTACACTAATGAAAATGTGTATGTTAAAAGTAGATAAATGAACAGTACATGTTTCTTTCAGGACTCCAAATCTCCAGCTATTTCACTTTCACTTCTGTTAATGTGGATGTTTTTGTACCACCAGGATACAAAGTGAGTAAAAACCAAGGTGACAGGATACTATTTGGTTTCTCAATACCAATAACTTGCTTTAATTCCTGTCACATGCCAAACATGTGTCTTGAAATGAAGCCAAAGCATTAAATACCTGAGCTCAGGTAAGGGAGGGAGCTTTTCCTGTTTGGACGCTCGTGCAGGTGGACTGTGTTAGTTTTAGATTTGTACCTATAAAAAGTGGAATTTACAGCATCCAGTGTAAATTTCCTGTTTGTGTGCATGTCTGCGATTCAGTATCTTGTTTTTCAAAGTCCGGTTATCTTCATAATTTCCTGCCAAAGTCTTGTTCTCTATGTTTCCAGTAAGTGACAGCTCACATACTGAACCTGTGTGTTTTTATCTCATCATCCAAAACCTTTCAGAATGTCCTTGAAATGAACTGAAAAGTCACTTTGTGTACATTTTGTGCTGCTGGCGTTTCACCTGGGAGAATTATCCATGACCAGACAAGACTGTGAAACAGCTTCAAATAAACACACGAGGATATTTACCATCTGTCTTCATCTTTCTGACCTCAGCTCAGTGCATGTCGGAGCATCGCTGATGATGGTACACAGGCAATATTGGAAGCTGCCTGGTTCTGCATGAAACTAAACACATCTCTGTACTGTTTTGCTCCAGTGCAGTGGTGGGGGATCATGCATACAACAGAATTAGCAGGTGGAACTGTACAAGCTTGTAGTTTTCAGGTCAGGCTTTAAAAAACATCTCTGAACCTGTATAGAAACACACACACACACAAGCTGACTATTGTCACCTGATTTATTTGGGTTTTGGTTGATTGTACCATTAAGTGTCACAAATTTTTGGTCAAAACAGAACCACATGTAAAAAATAAGTGAAAAACAAGATAATTTCTTTTCGAAAAAAGACTGAAACGCCAGCAAATGGTTTGAATTTTTTTGTAAAAACTAACTAGAAACTAGACTAGAGAATATCAGGATGTGGGAAGTTATTTTAGCTGCTACTTTAGATTGTTTTCAATCTAGCAGAAAAATGTATATTTTAAACGGTGGCAGAAAATATTTACAAACAAATATAAGAAGTTTTCTTAGGGGCGAGACACACGGGAGGCGACATCGCCTCTCCTTCATTCATTTTAATGAGACATGAGCAACAAAGCGATAATCTCAAGTCTCCCTGCTGCTGGGTGAAAAGCGAAAATCGTGCACGTGAAATTTCGTGCTCATGCATGTATCGTGCACACGCAGGCCTGCGACACG
Source organism: Pachypanchax playfairii (assembly GCA_006937955.1). Classification (NCBI taxonomy): domain Eukaryota; kingdom Metazoa; phylum Chordata; class Actinopteri; order Cyprinodontiformes; family Aplocheilidae; genus Pachypanchax; species Pachypanchax playfairii. Next base: position 1,171,568 of record SSNP01000120.1, on the reverse strand, counting down.
ATCCCAGAAAGTTAAGAAAATTTCAACTTCTTTTCATCGCTGTCGCTCAGACGAGGACCAATCAGCGGAGGTTTCATTGACTGACCAATGAGCTGACAGGATGCTGCTCGGTCATCTCCAGGAAAACATGGAGGAAAAATAGAATTGAATCCATTTACGTCTTTTTCATCTCTTGTACAACAGAGTCATAAGAAAGATTTCACTTTACTCCAGTAAAATCTAATGACACTTCATATCTAGTTTTTTTCACCCTAAAAAGGTTTTATACCCAAAAATTCCCTCCAATCTGTCAGCCAGTGAAAACCACGGAACACTCGCCATTCGCGTGTCCAGCTCGGCCCCCACCTCTCCTCCACCCGCACCCTCAGCATCGGCGCTCCTCAGGGCTGTGTGCTGAGTCCACTCCTCTACTCTCTCTATGCATCTGACTGCAGCTCCGCCCATCCAGAGAACATCGTAGTCAAGTTTGCGGATGACACGGCGATAGCGGGGCTGGTAGTGGGGGAGAACGAGGCAGCCTACCGGGATGAGCTCCTCCGCCTGGAGAAGTGGTGTTCAGTGAACAGCCTTTCTCTGAACGCCACCAAAACCAAGGAGCTCATCCTGGACTTCAGGAAAAACTGAGCTGCCCCCCCTCCCCTGCTCATCAACGGTGCACGCATAGAGAGAGTTGAGACCGTCAGATACCTGGGTGTCCACATCTCAGCAGACCTGTCCTGGACAGCGAACACGACGGCACTGGTGAAGAAGGCCCGGCAGCGGCTCCACTTCCTGAGGGTCCTCAGGAAGGAGAGACTGAGGACCCCACTGCTGCTGTCCTTCTACCGCTCTGCTGTAGAGAGTCTGCTGACTTACGGCATCACCATCTGGTTCTCCAGCTCTACTGAGGCAGAACGCAAGAAGCTGCAGAGGGTAGTGAGGACAGCAGAGAAGATCATTGGCTGCCCCCTGCCCTCTCTCCTTGACATCTATGACTCCCGCTGCCTCAGTAGAGCCAGGAATATTCTCAAGGACACTTTTCACCCCGGACATCATCTCCTCCAACTGTTGCCCTCTGGGAGGCGCTACAGGTCCCTGCGCTCCCGGACCAACAGATTAAAAAACAGCTTCTACCACAGAGCTGTCATAGCACTAAATAATGTGAGCGGTAGATAAAAAACAAAAAGGAAAACTGCACTTTACCTCACCGTGATAAATTTATTTATTATTATTTTTTGCCACATTTTATTCTTTTTTTAAATTGTACATTGAATTTCCTCTTACAGGATATTCTTTTTAACTTATTTTATTCTATTCTTTTTATTTTTGTGTGTATTGCTGGGAGACGCCTAAGAGAATTTCATTGTACCACTGGCATAATGACAATAAAGCTATTCTGATTCTGATTCTGATTCTGACGTTGTCACAAATGCAATAAAAGCTTTTGCTTGCAAAGGCAGGACCACGAGTAATTTGACCAAACAACTTGCTAAAATACGCCAAATACAAACAGTGAGATGCACAGTGTTTGATTGTCTGAGTGCTGTAGCAACAACAAGCCCTGAGTCAGAGGACTTATTTTGCACTACACAGTTTAACATTCAAAATCCTTCATGTTGGTTCTTAATTGCACTGTTTTATGGAGAAGTTACGTTTGATATTTTTTATTTGAATACCTTAAATGTTTTTAAATAGTATTTTTAGTTTTTGATATATAAAAGAAGTTGTTTATATAGTTTAAGTTATTTATTTTGCACTTTTTATTTTGTAGTTATTTTCCGTGCTTTGCTGTTCCAATTATTAAAAAAAATAGAATAATTATAGTTCATTATTTGTGTTATTGTCCTATTGTTATTGTGCTATTGTTATTGTGCTATTGTTTTAGTCTTTAAAAAAATAAATACAGATAAGGGTACCAATAAAGTACTGCATTGATAAGGAGTATCGTTAAGAGAAGTAGTATCGATAAATCCTTAACGATACCAATCCCTAGTGGCCAGAGGAAATGTTCAAAGCTGTCTTCCACTCATCCCCCTCTCTAATCCTAACTAGATGGTATGTATTCCTCAGATCCAGTTTTGTAAAAATTCTTGGCCCCTTGGATGAGATCAAAAGCAGTGTTCGTGAGAGGGAGAGTATATCGAGTCTTCACAGTTATATCGTTTAGCCCCCTGTAGTCAATGCAGGGTCACAACAAGCTGTCCTTCTTGCCTACAAAGAAAAAAATGGCTCCAGCAGGGGAAGATGAGGGACGAATAACACCAGCCTTCAAACTGTCATTGATATACTACTGCATCGCAGACCTCTCCTTCGCAGACAATTGGTAAATACGGTTCTTAGGGGGAGAGGTTCGAGAGAGCAGGTCAATGCCGCAGTCATAACGGCGATGTGGGGGTAAGGAGGTGGCCTTCTGTTTGTTGAAGAACTCCCTTAGATTATTATACTTAGTGGGAACCTTAGAAATTTCTGGGTATATATACAGTAATTTTCGAAGGATTTACAGCAGTGGTAGCAAGAGCACCAGGGGGCCCAAGCAGCAATGTCACTAGGGGGCCCTCT
>SSNP01000120.1:1112506-1169020 GCA_006937955.1 Pachypanchax playfairii | reverse complement strand
ACGCATAGAGAGAGTTGAGACCGTCAGATACCTGGGTGTCCACATCTCAGCAGACCTGTCCTGGACAGCGAACACGACGGCACTGGTGAAGAAGGCCCGGCAGCGGCTCCACTTCCTGAGGGTCCTCAGGAAGGAGAGACTGAGGACCCCACTGCTGCTGTCCTTCTACCGCTCTGCTGTAGAGAGTCTGCTGACTTACGGCATCACCATCTGGTTCTCCAGCTCTACTGAGGCAGAACGCAAGAAGCTGCAGAGGGTAGTGAGGACAGCAGAGAAGATCATTGGCTGCCCCCTGCCCTCTCTCCTTGACATCTATGACTCCCGCTGCCTCAGTAGAGCCAGGAATATTCTCAAGGACACTTTTCACCCCGGACATCATCTCCTCCAACTGTTGCCCTCTGGGAGGCGCTACAGGTCCCTGCGCTCCCGGACCAACAGATTAAAAAACAGCTTCTACCACAGAGCTGTCATAGCACTAAATAATGTGAGCGGTAGATAAAAAACAAAAAGGAAAACTGCACTTTACCTCACCGTGATAAATTTATTTATTATTATTTTTTGCCACATTTTATTCTTTTTTTAAATTGTACATTGAATTTCCTCTTACAGGATATTCTTTTTAACTTATTTTATTCTATTCTTTTTATTTTTGTGTGTATTGCTGGGAGACGCCTAAGAGAATTTCATTGTACCACTGGCATAATGACAATAAAGCTATTCTGATTCTGATTCTGATTCTGATTCGCCCTGAAACAGAGCGCGCCGCTTGCTTGTGTTGCTGGTCGCTGCCGCATGCCGCCTCCCGTGTGTCAAGTTTACAAAGCGGCTGAGTTTCGATGATCGCAGTCGTTTGTCGCCTCCCGTGTCTAACCCAATAATCAAACGGCTGTAAAACGTAATCATTTTAATTTTAATGCTGACGTCTTAGATGTGATCAACATACATCATTCTGAGTATTGCATATGAAGATTTGTGATCATCTTTCTAAAAGACACACACATTGTGTGTGTGTGTGGGTGTGTTACACACTCTCTCTCTCTTTCCATCAAAATACCTCAGTAATTGCCCCTTCTGACCAAAGGAGAGGGGCATCTGTTGAAAGGACCTCAGTTACCTGTAGCAGCAGGTAATATGTGATGTGTAGGTCTGTGAACACACACACACACACACACACACACACACACTGACAGAACTGGGATCCGATCAGATCAGTGTTTTTAGATGAAAGGTGTTTAACACATCGGTACATCTGCGCTGCCTTGGAGCCAGAGATTTACTGACAGATAACTCTGAGTGGAGAGAAATGGAGCGACAGATGAGAAGGAGACTTCAGGAGAATGTGAAACGCAACAGGAGATCGTCAGATAACATTTTTTTAGAATGGAAAATGTGCTGCAAGTTGGTAAGAATCAGATTTACATACATGTTGTATGTATGTTGTTGTCATGAGTAGGAGAATATCCCGAGTTTATTCTGACAGTTATGAAGTTTTGAAGGTTAAGACGTGAATGGAGGATCAGTTTAAAAATGTACATGGACATTATTTATTCAACTTCAATTCATTTGGTTTTATGTATCTCAGTGGCTTTTGGTCAAAGTCAATAACAAACACACTTTAAAACACTTTAAAGAAACAATATGAGAGAAAATGGAGCTGGGAGTGTTTATTCTTTCTTATCTGAGGTGGTTTTTCCCTTGTTATGTTTTTAATTTTATTAAGTTATTTATTTTATTTCCTATATTAATCCTTTGTGGGGACATTTGGCTCTGCATTTGACTCATCCTCACCGTGAGGAGAGGATTAGAGGGCAGCCATATTGAACAGCGCCCGGGGGGCAGTTTCGGAGTTCAGTATCTTGCCCAAGGATACTTCGACACGTAGCCTCTTGCCGGAACACGAGATCAAGCTCCGGTTTCCTGATCGGAGGATGACCTCCTTCCCGACAGTCTACGGCCGCCCCGAGGCAGTTGTTTACATGACGATGCAGATTGTAACACCGTTGTCCTGCTGCAGGAAGAGTTCAAAACCAGATCATTGTGTAGAGTTAGCATGATCTAACTGCGCATGTGCGTGAGTAAGTTATTGTTTTTCTATAGCCCCTTTTAGACAAGCCATGAAAAATGATAACAGTCCCGGCTTTGTCCGTTTCGCTTTTGAGTCTAAAAGCAACATTCTGAAGTCTGTCTGCAAAATCTGTTCAGGAATCTTTACTGCTGAAGGCCTAGTAACAAGAGCAAACATTCTGGCGTTCAAAACAGTGGCGTGTCTGAAACGACAACTCGGGTTAAAGACCGGATCAAACTGTCCATAAATATTCCCAAAAGTCAGTCTGAAAATGGCTTATACGCTTTATGTGATGGACTCGTGACTGGACGATGGTGTAGCCTCTTACTCAGAGAGACTGGCACCAGCTCCACGTGACCCTGAACAGGAACAAGTGTGGACCGAAAATGGATAAATTGATTTTAAATCTTTCTAAAACTACTTGATAAACGAATAAGCCACGAGGGACGCCCCAAAAGCCGGTCATTTCTGATCAACCACAACCTCAAAATCTCAATATTTGATCTTTTGTGGATCTGTTCTCTTCCAGTGATAAAAAATCTGGATCAAAGTATTTGTAATTTTGAACCGAACCAGCTCAATCCTGGATCCAGATCAATCCTTGGTATCATATAGAACCTGTTAAGAACTCACCCTGAATCTTTACTACATGCAGTTATGTTTAAAACAGCTCTATCTCACATTGATGAAGTATCCTTAAAGGTCCTATATCATGTAAAATCAACTTTTTGGAGCTTTTAACCATGTTGTTATGCTATTTCCTTATTTAAACCCCCCTGAGGATTTTGTTTATTTATTTGTTTGGAAATTTTGGCTCACCCACCTCACAGTGAGGAGCAGAGAGCAGCCATCTTGAACAGCGCCCGGGGGCAGTTGCAGGATACAGAACTTTTAAAACATTCCTGGATCCAGATGGTGATCCAGATCACCATCAAAATCTACTCACTCCTTCTTTGGTCTATTTCTGATCATTCCTGAAAATTACATCCAAATCCATTCTCTTGCCAACAGTGGAGGTGATAACATTTAAACATTCAACAGAAGGGTGAGAACTACATGAATCAATAAGAGTTAAAAACTGGAAAAATTAATTTTATGTGTAATTTTTTTATATTTTTAATAGGGGGAAAAAATCCCTTTAAATTTTCAAGGATGCGGGGTGGGGAAGGTGGGGGGGGGAACTTGTAACAGGCTAGTTTTACTTTTAACAATTTGCCTGGTTAGCGACCAAAATACTTAGCAAAGCCTTCTAGCTTTCTGATTTGCAGTTGCAACATGCATGTGACATTATTTGATGTCCCATATATGGACTTGAAGTAAACTGAAGTAAACTGAAGTAAACTGAAGTAAACTGAGGACAGCAGGTCGTTGAAAACATCCACTAAACCACAAAATCCACAACGATAGCTTCAATGTGCTAAAACAGTTCTAAAGACCTTTAAATCCTCCAAAAACTGTCAGATAAGCTGGAAAATTTCCAGATTTAAGAAATTGATCCATGGACATTAGCATGTTTAGCTAAGCAGTTACTACTTAATGTCCATCTCCAGGTAACCATGAATATCAACAATTAGTCATATACAAAACCCTCTTTAATAAGCTCTCTGCTGCATGGTTTCACCTCACTTGTTCAGCCCTTCAGTTTCTGACATTTTTTAATTGTCCCGTCAGAGTCCTCTGACCCAGTGCCCTCGAAATGGGCTTGACCACAAACAGAAGAAATACAGAGAGAGAAAAGACGAACAGACAGATGGGGGAAGGACGGAGACATGGAGGAGGGAGGGGAACTGATCGGGATCGCCCTGGTAATTTACGCCATTTTATTGTGATGCTAAAGAGTCAGTAAAGTGAGTTTATGCGGGGCCGTTGATTCACTCGCACTTGGTCACACAAATGTTCACAAAACAATCCCATGAACAGTGAAACCTGATTTGCAACAGCTTTTAGTCAGACTAATAAAAAAGCACACAGCAATGCCTCTGTACATGTGAAAGTGTTCGACTGTGAGACTCAGACTCGGTCGACGACCTTTGCATTAATGAAACACATAGTAGCTCTTAACTCGACAGGATTACAGCCACTTTTTAACGTCTTGTCTCTTCACCCACAGTAACTCTCCTCCAGTCCCTAATTTCTCTCTCTGTTCTCCTGCTTTATCTTTAATATCTCTGTGCTCTTCAGCATGAACCTCTAACTTCTGCTTCTCTTATTTTAATGAAGATGTTCCTCATGTGAAAGAAAGGAATGATGCTTAGGGAGGTTTCTGGGTTTATGAATCTAAATGAAAAGGGCAAACAAAGGCGGGTAAGAACATGAAGGCTGTGCTGGAGCTGCAGATGACCTTTGACCCAAGTGGGCAGCTGTGTCTCAGATATTCCACACATTTGTGCTCTGATCCTTTTCTCCATCACTAAATTTCAAAAGGATTTTTTACTTCAATTGTAATAATTTCTAACCTTATAAAATGTGTATGTTTTAAAACATTTTTCTAAAATACCTAAAAAATGAGAAACACTTAAAGAGGCCATTTCATACAAATTTCATGACTTTGTGGTTATTTCTGAAGTATTAACCTGTAATACAAAACATTTTATATCTAAAAAACGTCAGGAAACACTGATTAACAGACCTTTCAATCTGTCTGCATCAAGATTTGGCTGGTTTCGGGCAGCAACTCATTAATATTCATTATGAGAATTTGCTGGACTCAGACTGGCTAACAAACTAGCCTATGAGAGCAAGGTACTGTATACTGTTTCCTGCCCCGCTGCACATGGCAACAGGACACGTTCTTTCTTCTTGTATGATACGTGTTTATGCTAACAGCTTTTAGCCAGCAGCATGCTAGGCGTGGTTTCAACTGTGGGAGCTGCCGAATACTAACAAACAAAGGAGTTGTGACAAAACAAGTACAGGCCATTTGAACTCGGGTTTTATCGCCAACTGTGTAGTTTGAGAGATTAAAACAGAAAGAGAAGTTGTTGACCTGTTTTCACACCCACTATGAAGGTAAGAACACCTGTGGAGCTAAAATATTCAACAGAGAACTCAGAAAAAACGTTTTTAATGGAAGGGCCTCTTTAAGGGAAGTTTAACAAGTGTGACACACAACTTCGGTGATGTTAATGAAAGTAACTTTAATCACCATTAGTCGGGGCTCACGCCCCTAAAGGTTCTTGCAACTTAATTGAACAATAACTTTACACAAGCAGCAACAAAAAACATTGCATTTTTAATAAGTGGTAACAAAAGCATTAGCTGTAGAATTGAAAGTACAAAATTAGCGCAACCAAACAGTTGCAGGAAAGTTGAAGTTGCCATGTGGCAACTATTTAGGTAGATGATAATTGTAGAGTGATGGTTGCTTTAATTCTTACAACTACGAATATTTTCATAAAATCCCTCTTTGGGTTCATTAGATAAGGGTCAATGAAGATTTTCGCTGACCTAATTGTTCTTATGCTTTTGCAATGCAAATACAGTGATTGTATTATCGCATTCCACAGTGCAGCAGCTGTCTGATCAGCTGAAACTCATCCTAATGCTGTTTTCATTTATTCTGTGTTTTATTTACAGTTTCATTTGTGCTGTTCACATAAGTGGCTGCACTGTGACTTCATGATGTCCGTTCTGGACCCAGTTCATTCTTCAATTATTTTGTTTTTCATCATTGATCGCCACATCAAGCAGATCACCTGTTAATCTGTTTAGTGCTGGAAAACATTCGCTGCTGGTTTCGGACTGGTGATTCCTCACAGCTGTTTTTTGCAAAGTACATATGTCAACCCGTCCGCACATTATACGACCATATGGGTTGATTTTGGAAAGCTCAAAAAATATGACCCATGAAAGCGCTTTCAAATGACCTGTCAGAGCGTTTTCTGGACTCCGCAGAGACTTACTACCAACAACGCATGCGCGCACTTTCTCAGAGGAGCTGACAAATACGCATGCGCAAAGTTTAGCTCTATTCAGCCAAACAAAAGAAAAATTCTACAGCAAAATGTCTCATTTAAATATAACGGTTAGCTTTAAAATGTAAAGCTACACATGGACACACTGTAAAGTTGAAAATTTCACATTAAAAAGTAGGACGGTTAAGATTAGGGTAGCCGATAGGGGTCGCATACAGAATATAATGTCATTTTCAAAATCAACCAATACGGTCATATTTGACGTGAGGTCGGGGTGACATTTGTGCTGTGTGTCAACTGATTTTACCAGATGCTGCATGAGGGCAGAGTCAGTGTATCATATTAATAATTGTACAAAACGCATATTCTTTCATAAACGCAGTATTTATGTAACTTGTTAAATGAAGCTTGTTGTCAATATTACTATGAAACAAAAGGAAGTAATCAAATTTAAATCTCTTTGCGATCATCAACTTTCAGCAATGATTTTTGTGTGAGACAAAACTGTTGCAAAACAATCCCCCACTCGCAAAGATACTTGATTTTCTAATGAAGTTGAATTCATTTTCTTCAATTTCGGAGGGACACCTCAGTAGAAATCATAGTTTCACGCCGGGCTCACACTGCATCCGGATCCGGTCCGGTGCGGACCCCGCAGGTATTCCGTTAGATTCAAATCCCTTTTGAAGGCTCACAGTAGCTCCGTGCGGTGCGGGTCCGGTTACGGGGGCCGTACGGCACTACGGAAAGAATCCGCAAGGTTCAATTTTTTCTGGACGCCGGAGTCACTCCGCGTCAAGTTTGATGAAATCTGACGAACTATACAGGAAGTGTGGCTTGAATATCCGGTGTTTTTTCAAAATAAACGAGTGTACAAACAATTGTAACTTGACTCTTCTTTTTAGACAGCACACGCGCTAATAGGAAATGTAAACATTACATCACACTCGGTGACACAGGGTTCCGAAAGCCTGCAGCACAACACATTTTCACACATTTGCTAAATAATGGACGTGTTCTCGTGTGAAGTCCCGACAACACGATAACCCACGTGAACTTCTGTTCTCGCGGGTGCCGTTTTACGCACCCAGCACCGGAGCTGGCCGCACTCCCTATCTGGAGCAGATGTGAGTGGTAGCTTGCGGAAAAACCGCACCGAATCCGGACCGAAGCCATTCCGTAGGCAGTGTGAGCCCGGCGTCATTGTTCCTGGTGTTAATGCTGCCAATTAAGAACCACTATGAGAAATGTCTTCCTGCTTTTTTGTCATTAGCTGTGAATGTTGTGCTTCTGTTGTTGTTGTTGTTTAGAATTGGGGCTTAATTTGCCCCCAGTCCCACATTCAGAAAATAGTTTTTCCTGTCTGCCTTTACAAATTAAAAGTATGTGGTCTAAAAGCAACGGAGCATCCCGAGCAGCAAACCTTGTTAAACCCCCCCTTAGCTCTAGCAGCAGGTCTTTCTAATGGTAATGCTATTCTCTTTTTCTCTCCGTGGTTAAAATGACACATTACAATACACTGCTCATCTTCTTCAGTGCACCTCACTCTGCGGGGGGTTTCACTTACAGACACACACACTCACACATATACACAACACAATCACAGGAAGACAGATTAGTTTGAAGCTGAAGGCAAGGCAGCATGTCATTACAAAAAAAAGGAAGATAAATTGCAACCTGTTGCTGATTTTTACGACATAAGAGGCCACACACACATCCAGCATGTTGTCTTTTCCATTCACGAACACACACTGTGATGTTCGTGTCCTTTGAGGTTTAAAACAGACCAGTCCCCAGACACCACTTTGCTTCATGTGAGGGGCTTAAGGGGGCCCCTCAGGAACAATTCCAACCTGGTGACTTTTTAACTCGGAGAGTTGCTGGTGGTTCAAAACAAAATACACAACCCCACTAAAACCAATCCAGATCACCCCAATAAAAAACTGTGGCTCGTAAAGAGGAAGCGCAAAATTTGTGGTTGGAGAGTTATCAAGTTACACCAAGTTAGTGTTTAAACAGGCAGGAGCATGAAAGACAGTGTCAAATAAGAAGAAGCAAAACATCAATCAAATAAAAATAAAATTAAAACATAAGAGAGAAATGAATAGTAAAAGATGGAGATAAGAGGATACGATAATGTTTTGATTGACGTAGACAAAACAAAAATAAAAACATAACAGCTAACAGATAGAATACAAACTGAGATTATATCTTTTTTCATATATTTTTATTTTTGTGTGTAGAAGTTAATAATGATCATTATTTTACCTGCAGTAACTGACAGCCAGAACAACCTCAGATTAAAGATTAAAAAAAGATAAATCATCACAGAGGGGTCAAACTAACAGCTAATCTCGTTATATTTTAGTCACTCAAACCAAAGACATATTCATAGCACTTTAAACACAAGTACATTTGTGATTGTTTTTACACTTAATGGTGTGGGGTGGGTAAATTCAACAAGTTCATATTGAAAAGTCTGAATCAGATTTTTAGAAAAAGTCAAGGATCTGGAACAAGTTTGACAAACAGTGTTTTATTTAAACAGTCCTTTATTTAAATTCACTTATTCACTGAAACACCAAAAAAAAAATGTCTACAACTGAGCTTCCTCTTCCCATTTCTAAACATTTTTACTAAAATCGGTCCTGCAGTTAAACAGACAAAACAAGATCAAACTGCTAATCATCATTACCATTGCTTCTGATATTAGCGTTAGCCTTGCGGATCACTAGCTGCTTTAGCGGGACGGGTTGGGTTTCAGATATAGATTAGCAAAGCCTCGTGTGTTTCACGGTCTGAATGGTGCCACTGTGAACTTAAAGGAGACTCGGGCATTGTGCAGCCTTTAGTGAGTGAGGCAGAAAAGAGTTAACTGGATCTTTTTTTTAAAGCTTTTTGCTTAGCCTGTTACCTCTGACCCATTAAGTGTCAGGTTGCTTTAAATCTTTACATATTTTAATCCAGACTCCCCCCTTAAGGAGCTTTGTGAGACCAGTTTCATAAACCTGAAACACTTTGGTCAAAAGATTAACAAAGCAGCCTCTTAAATAGGTCACTGGTTCACAGTAGCATGTTTAAATGGAACATTTATGGAACGTTTAATTTAATTTCATTTGATGAAATTAGGTTATTTAGCAAAACAGAAGGGAAAAAGTTAATGTCCAAAATGATAAAATAGCATGTTCCTTTCATATTTCACATTTCAGACTTGCTCCGATAAAGTTATGAGTGTCGGATGAGCCAAACTTACAACAACTAACACAATGATATTCAGCTCTAATTTACAGCCAGTATGAGAGTAAAGATGTGCACATCTGGGTGTGTCTGATGCCTCAGCTAAGCGCCCTGCTGTAGAAACAGCTAACAGATTTTGTGCTTGTTTTTAAGAAAACAAGGCTAAATTATTACAACATTCAACGTATTTCTTACTATTTAATTAGCAGTAGCATATTTCTTTAAAAATCCCATTAATCCCCACTCAAGGACACAAACAAACACCAAATCAATAGAGTACCAACTTTTAAAAAGGTGATCAGAGTTACAGCTAGCTTGTATAATCTGCTCCCGCCATTTTGTTCTGTAAATCAAACGAACCAGAAGAAACACGTTACTGACAACTATCATGTTCATTTTATGTTCGTCACTTGTTTTAATTTATTTCAAAGAGTACTTTTACATAAATACTCTCTGGGAAAAACTAATATTTTTTTCAGAAAATCTTATGTACTCTGCTATAAAACTTTCAATTTATGTAAATGTAGAAGTTAAGTCCATGACTTCACTTCTGAGGCTGTTACTCCGGGACCTGGTTGACGCTCTGTGTTGATTTGACGTTTACTTGTTGAATTACTATTTTCTTGAATAAACAGCCGTAAGCGCAAATTGTTGTGATGATGCTTCTTGTTTAATATCAGTTGCATTCCAGGTGAAATAGTGACAGGAGTAATTCGTTTATATTCCATTCAGCGTCTTCCCGCCACAGCGATCAAAAACCTGTTTGCCCTTCCGAAATAATGCGTAACATCAACAATGACATCACTACCTTTATTCCGACTGCTAATAATGACACGCCCACATATCAATCAAATACAAATCATCAAGACAAAAGAAAAAAGGAAACAATAACCTATTTGGCTCCTACAACAAAAAGCAATTAAATCAAGTTCCATCAACAACAAACTTGTAGGTTGAAAATTTTCTTCCACTTTTATCCCTTCCGAAGGTTTCGTGTTTCATTTGCCATTAATCTGAAGCAGCATGTTGAATGTTCCATTATGAAAAACGAATCTTGCTCTAGAAGTTGATAAACATCAGCTGTTTCTTATTGCTTTAGCATGATCAGACTTGATGTGTTTTTGTGGCATAACTAGCTTTCAAGCATGAAAAAGGCTATTTTTCACAGTTTGGAAAGAAGATAGAAAATGTAACTGAACAGAAAAAATGGCTGAATGAATGAAATGAAGCATTTCAACGTGCACACCTAAAACAACATCCATTTAAAGTTGCAGTTTACCCTCCGCCTGACATCAAAAAGAACACCCCTAGGCTTGGAGAGCAGAACGTAGGGGCAGGGCCAAGTGCAACAAGTGAAATGGAACTTACCTTTATTTAACCTTGTTGTGAAGGAACACTGAAAAAATCAAGGTACATATACAGTGTGTACCTTTAAAGGTATATTTCCTTTGCTTAACAGCTGAATGCTAAACGGGTTGAGGCACAATACTTTAACAACAATACCTCTAAATGTGACCCTGTGATTTAAAACAAAGAGAAAGTAATTCACAGATTTAAAGACCCACTCCGATCATCTTCTGAACTATTTTAAAGCGCCTCAGTGGTCGTCAAATTATTATGGCGATTTTACCCAAAATCACAAAACCTGTGCCATTTATGTAGTTTCTGCACAGCAGCAGTAGCTCATAAGCAACTCATCTCTGTGTTGTGAGTTGATAAGTTAGCGCGGAGGATCCCCCCCACCCCCCCTGTTGCTGAGAGCTCTCTGTTTATGCTAGTGCTACCGCTAGCTTATTGCTAGCTTACAGCTAGTTGAGCAGTAGCTTGTGGCCCGCCTATTGGGGGGTTCTACATCACTAATTTAGCGTCTGCTACTGATTCACAATAATTTGAATGCAGAAATAATGCGCTTAATTTTCTTAAGATATGTCCTCCAGCATCATTGTAGTAGGTCTTTAAAGTTTAAAGTGAATGAAAAGGAAGATAACTTCTTTAAAAGAGTCTGATCCTTCCTAAAAGGTTTTGAAGGATCAACTTTGCCGCCATGTTCAGATTGACATGATACTTGAAAGATGCAGCAAGCATGAAGCAGGTTGGAGAAGGTGTTACTAAACCATAAACACATCTGGAATGAGTAACGTGTTTAGCTGTAGACAGAGAATCATTTGTATTCTTTCAAGTTGGATTACCAATTTCAATCTGAACTCACTAACACAAATGACATCTTTCTTCCAGAGATACATAGAAGGATGATTCACAACCAACATGTTGCTGTTTTCTCACAGGTTTCTTCGACTGTGTGTGAGAAGTACCACCCACGCTAAGACGAGTCCTCCAAAAACAGACTGTGGGATTCAGCTGTGAAACAGGCACCTTAACACAGTGGTGAAGTATTTGTTTCCTGGCCACAGCTTATTCGACACATTGTCTTGCACGATTGGGTCCTTCGAGGTAGTAAATAGTTGGAGCCAAATTATCAAGAACTGGAAGAAGAATGTACGTGAAGTATGAACTATACTACAACCTCATATAGGATAAGGACCTCTCTTTATGGGGATCGTTGCTTCTGAATGTACTTCCTCCATTAAGAGCCTCGGTGTAACTTTTGACAGTGCTTTTAAATTTGATAAACAAATCATCTCTGTAGTGAAGGGTTCTTTAGGTCAAGTCCCATCTCTGCAGAAACAATCTAGAAAGAGTGATTGATGCTTTAATCACATCCTGGACTACTGTAACTCCCTGTATGTTGGTTTAGATCATTCCTCTCTGCATCGTCTCCAGCCGGTTCAGAACGCTGCTGCTCGTCTGCTGACTGGTTCCAAAAAGAGAGGCCACATCACTCCAGTCCTTCAGGATTCATTTTAAAATTCTACTTCTCGTTTTTAAGGTTCTTAACGGTACTGCACCTCTTTACCTGGTAGAGCTTGTTAACGTTTATCGGCCCAGGAGATCTCTAAGGTCAGCGGATCAGATGCTCTTAGAAGTTCCTAAATGCAGATTAAAAACTAAAGGAGAGAGGCACCCAGACTATAGATCAGTTTACCTCCTCACATCAGATTCTCCACATTATGTATTTTTAGAGCTTTTTATTCTATTTGTTTCCTGTTTTAATCCTTTTATGTTATCTTATTGTACAGCACTTTGTTCAAACTTGGTTGTTTTTAAATGTGCTTTATAAATAAACTTGATTTGATTCTCTATGCTCTCCTTCAGAGGAAGGTTTAAATACTCACCAAAAAGAGTTTTTCAAATCCCAACTTGCTCGTCCTGGCCCTCACAACTCACCACGCTCTGCATGTCAGCAGTATGTTTCCAGAAAGAGACCATACTGTAAATCCACAAGAACACTATTCCCCAAACCCCACCATAACATGAACCTCACAAACCATCAGGATTCTGGAGGGTCGGTCCATGTGAGCAGAAAGCTACAGCATGATTATTCATACAGACATAAAGCCTGTCCAGTCAGCTGGGCTTGAATTCTTAATGACCAAACCAAACTTCAACTCATGGATATGCTGCCACCTCTATGCGTTCATCATGATTCGACCACTCTGATATCATACTGATAAACCACCATGTGCATGCACATATAAAAGTCTAACTACTTACAAACCTAAAATATAACTAGGTTTAAATCTTGTCTACTACAGGATGCACTCCCAGCAAACAAGAATTTGTACCCTTCTTGTCGCTGGGGGTGTACCCTATAGTCCAGGTCCAGGTGTACCTTATAATGTTGTTCCACTAAAACAGTAAAATTATGCCACATTTTGAAGTCTAAAACCAACATTCAGAAACATAATATTGAAAATGATTGATGAAACTTAATAAAATGGAGATTAACCAGCCTTCACCAGGGTTGCAGGTGCAGTTGAAATGGTACAAATTTGTACTTTATATTAATTTGAACACTCTAAGGGGCATTTCTGGCTTTTTAAAGACCAAAATTGTACTTTTAAGGGAACATTAAAAAAAAAAATACCTATAGGTACAAAAATGTTCTTGTCTCGTACCTCTATTTCTGAGACTGAAGGTCAAAACATCCGATGATCTCAACTTAAAAAGGATTGAAGTAATAAAAAAGGCTACACCAGAAACATGCCAGAGTGTGGTGATGTCGCCTTCAAAGGATTTCTCTTTGAACACTTTTTCCCCCTCAGTCACAAAATAGTTAAAAAACCATTAAAACTGGTGTTAATTAGGAGGGTAATATATTAGGTTTTTGTTTAGGGCTTGCACCTGACAGCATGATTTAGGCATCTAATCACATGTCTTCCTCGAGCCACATAAGCACTCAAATACAGAGACCTGTAGCAACAAGTTATCTTGACATGTTCTTAAAAGATGCCAGTCATATTTATTGGAACTCTGTTGACTCTTTCCTAAACCTTAACGTGTGATTCCAAGCTTTAAAAGAAAGACGTATCTTTATACCATCACAGATGACCTTATGTTCCTATATGAGACACACAGAATACATATCAAGATAGTAGCAGGTAAAGGGGACCAGAGGAAGCAGCTAGACAAAGCTACGTGATCTTAATCTCACTTTACATATCTCTGCTGTATTGGAGGACTTGTGCAAACTCGTGGTGACAGTGGGGGTTGTGTGTGAGTTGTATTGACAAGAAAAAACTTTACCTGTGTGAGTGTGTATTACACATGTCAAAGTGTAGCTGGAAGCTACAGAATGTACAGAAATTCCTGTCGAGGCCAGTCTTTCTGTATTTAAAGCCTAATCCTCTTCAGAAAAGAACCACAGAGGCTTAGGATCACAAAAAAAGGGGTGACTGAAGGGTGTGAGAAGTAAAAAGAGGAGGTAATAATGAAAGCAGTAGTACATTAAAATCAAGGAGCAGTGTACTGATGTTATAGTTCTGTGAAAGTTAATTAGTTGGATGACAGAAGAGCTATTGATTTGTCACATAGTTACAAAAAATAATTATCTGGTTTTTTTTATCGCTTTCCTGCCAGGCTCAGATGTAGACACATTGTATTCATTTTTAAATGACAAACACAACCGGTCCCACCCTTCCATCCATCCCCTAGTCACCACAAAAGGGGAAATAATTGGTTTGATTTTTAAAATTCTTCTATCCAATTAAACTAATGATCCAATCCCAAGTGGTTCTCACATTTTAACTTGATTAAACCAGTTTTAAACTTTGTGAACTAAAAACTGCCTTCAACAATGAGAATTTTACCATATCCCTATGAAACATGGTGTTGGTAGCATCATGGTTTGGGCCTGTTTAGCCAATTTAAAGCTAAAGGGCAGGTCTTTTGAACTGAGCTTCTCTGGAGAGGTTATAAACGATTGTTGTCTTACATGTTAGACTTTTGAACAGCCTCAGTTTAGAGAAACAGAGATTAGTTTTGACAGAGCTAATGGCTATCCCCTAAATAAACTCAAATATTAATAAACTATTAATATACACAAATTTTATGACAAATAATGCATCACTGTTGGATAAATCAACAATTCTTTAATTTGCAAATGAGCCAAAGAAAGGAGAACTGAGGGTAACAGCTAGCTGTAGTATTTCCAAGGCATTCTGTAGTACTTTTGGCTGGAAAACCATAGTTCTCTTAAAATACCCTTGTAACGCAGTGTAAAACTAGATGAATTGCATTTCCTGTGGAAATGTAGTGTGAATGTCGACAGCTGAAAAAAATAGTTAAAAGGCATCTGAATCTGAATGAATCTGTTGAATGAGCTAAATGCAGATAAGAAAGCTTAAAATAGCAGAATTTACCTGCTGAATTCGTTTCAGGAAGCTGTATTAGCTAAATGTAGCTGAAAGAGTTTAAATTTGCTGAATTAATTAGCTTAAGTCTGCCAAAGATGTTTAAAGAGAACTATTGTTTACAAAAAACCTAACTGACAATATTAGCTGAATTATTTCACTGAATGTGCTAAAAAAAAGCTAAATTTAAAAATTGCAGTTGTAAAAGCTTAACTTAACTGAATTAGCTAAAATAAGCTGAATGGCTTTAATGCAGCTGAAAAGGTTTAAATGAGCTGAATTAGGCTAATTAATGATAGGCTTGAAGGATATAGAACAGTATTCACACGAGACATGAGTTGTTTTGGGGTAGACGTTGGGGGGGTGGCAAACCTTTTTTCCAGGGGTCATTGGGTAAAAGGTGGGGTCACACCCTGAACAGGTCACCGGTCCCGGAGTTGTTTCAAGACATCAGAAATCCACTTATGTCTCAGCCTATTAAGACTAGCTCTGAACTTGTCAATCTGGTCAGAAATAATCAGTATTTCTACAAACTGAGATCGTTCAAAGATCAGTTTACAACAGGTAACAAGACTGTGTGTAACTGTTTCATAGAAACTCATTTCCAACTATCACTTTAAGATGATAACAGGGACTCATCATTAATGTAACAATGAGAACACAGAGAAAGTGTTGAGGTCATGATGTCATGTTTTTCTCCACTGGATACCAAATTTGGATGGCAAACTAGGGTTTCTCTTTGGTTCAATTAGACATGTACTGCAGATTTTTTTTTTTCAAACACACTGTAATGTGATCTAGTTATGGATGACCAGGACACAAATATGCACAAGCACAATCATGTAGATGAGGGTACTGAACCACACAAAAATGTAGTGAAAAACAACTTTCTTTAGGCCAGAAAAAGATGCTAAATACAGATTTTCTTATGACCAGAGGGGTCAGATTATGGAGTGCAGACACAGCAACAGGTTCCAGTCCTGCAATTCACAAAAAGTAAAGCATTCTATAGAACCTGAGTTGTTTATAATTGTCCAAATTTTGCCAAACAGTAACTTTTTTTAGTAATAGATCCAAAGACACAGAGGTAATTTGTTTTTTTTTCTAGGCAGATCATTGACAACAGGCGAGTTTTAAGCCAATATAATAATTAACCTCTGGCTAGTTAAACCCCCTTCAGGCTGTTGAGACACTCTGGCTCAAGGTGGTCGCAACACTTGATAAATTGTCTTAATGGTAGAAGAGGTGATTGAACTAGATGAGTTGCATTTGAGCAGTGTTTGATCACTTCTATGCATTAATCTGGCGATCTCATAAGTTTAAGGTAGGTGCTAACATGGAATTAAGGGTTTATTCCCTTTTTAAGTTGTCTTGTTGTCACTGAATCAAGTTCATCTCTGAATCTCTATGTTCGCTGTCAATCAGAACCCCTTCATAACATAAAAGTCTGAGGTTTTTTAAGGTTTTTAAAAGACAACTAGATGTCTTCTTATGTTTCTGATATACATTTTACCTTTAATTGAAAATGCTTATTCAATTATGATTATGAGTCCAGTTGCCTTTTTTGAGAACTTCTTTGATTGTCATGTTATGAATGACTGAGGATCTAAACAAAACTATGGCTACGTTCACACTGCTGGTCTTAATGCTCAATTACGATTTTTTTGTGCGATCTGATCTTTTTGTGAGGTCGTTCATATTGCAAATGAAATGCGACCTGAATGTGACTTGCTGTCTGAAGGGAATGCATCTTGAATGTGTCATGCATGCGCAGTAGAGGGAACATTAGCTACGTTTACATGCGCCAAATTTCCCCAATCTGATTAAAATCTTGGTCGATCTGAATTCCCAAATCCCTGTTTACATGGACACTAACTGAAATGATCTGCTCATGCCATGAGTACACATGCACCAAGCACGCATTGGAGTCAGGTTCGCTTAAACCCGCGTTCTGCCACTTCTTTGGAAATGTTTTTTAAAAACGCGCAGTTCCGATAACACCGCTCGAGTTTGGCCTGAACAGAGCTGTCTCCCCAAATATTAATTAACTCAGACACTTTGGTTTCTCGCCATTAACTGTTCTCTGCGTATGTTTTTTTTTTTCACTTCTGCCTACTCAATGCAGAATAGTCACGTATGTTACATATTGATGACGTACAGGTCGGATGGAAACGACCTGGCGGTTCAGACTGAAGTCGCATGCCAAAAGATCAGATACGTGTCAGATTTAGGACCACATTCTGAAGTGGCCTGGGTCGCATTTGAGAAAAATCGGATCTGTGTCGTTCAGACTCTCATAAAAAAGTAAAATACAGGTCACAGGGGCAAAAAAATCTGATTTGGGTCACTTCAGCCTGCAGAATGAATGTAGCCTAATGGTCTAATTTTTGTATGTTTGCATGTGATTGATTGAATGCAACAAAACATCATTACCGTTTTTACCAATATGAACAAAACTATACTCCTTGGTTGTAAAACGAAAGAAAAGTCTTTTATCTCTTACTTATAGGAGCTGGAACATAGTGCTGGTTCCTATGTGAACCACACATCTCTAGTATAGGATGAGCAGCTGTTTGAAGTCAAATGTGTTGGCTATTGTAGGTGAACCAGAAAAAGCTGGAATTCCCATATTAGCTCACTGACCATTGCCTCCCTCAGTTCTTTCTCCAGCTCATTACACACCTACACCCCCTCTGCTAATCATCATAACTGTTTTAAGTCAGTAATCCCCCCTCCATCTAAGTATACTTCCTGGTTTCATCAGGTCAATCTGAGATCCTACTGTGGTGTATGGTGTAGTCTGCTGGTTCCTTCCCTCCATTGTTCAGTTAAACTTTAGTTTCATGTTTGCCCATTACCTGTGCACTCCTGATCTGGTTTGTTATTTTTGTTTCTGCATAGTCCATCTTTATATTTTCAATATGAAAGTTCTTTGATATGGCACTTAAATGTCCATCTCATTGTCAGGCCTCTAAATAAAACACAAAGGGACCTAAGATTTTACAAAACTTGAATGAAGAAATCGTTGCTTAAGTTTGAGGACATTTCACACTTCTATATAAATGTTTACAAGGTTTTTATTCTCAGGTGAAAGATTCTGTCACATTCAGTTGGAGGTTCAGACACCTTGAGGGAAACCAAAAATATGTATACTGAAGGCATGTTTTCAGAGATTAAATTAGTTGTTTTCTCTTGGTTCTTAATCACAATTACACCTTACACTGCTATATATTTTAGTATTGTTATAGCCACTAGCCTTTCTGCTGGGTTTCCTTGGGCTATACCATTCTTTTATGATTACGACGAACCGTGCATGGTGGATCCCAGCTCGGCAGCTCCCTGAAGGAGATTGGCCAGTTCAGCTCCCAATCCAGGGATGCCTTTCTCCTCCCTCTTCTTCTGATTGGGTCATTCTAATCCTGCCACACCAATCACCGGAATAGTCGGCTCGACATAAGCCCAGCACACCTATTCAACAAGGTGGCTGTAGTTTAGTAAAGTCCACCTAGGGCTTTAAGACCCTGTTGCTGTTAGAAAGTAATGACCCGGCTGCGTTTGTGGTTTCTGTGAACTTTTGTCCTCTTTGGTTAGAAAACCTTGAAGAAATGCCGTGTGGTTTCTTTGGGTTTTTGTGTGGGCAGTTTAAATTAAGAAGGTTTCTAGACATATTTGTTGACAGGGTTTTGTATTTGTATCTTTATATTTTGATTGTCATGCCTTTAGATAATTAAATAGTTACCTTTTTAAAACCTTGTGGTTTTATCTTTAATGTTACATCTCTACCTCAAATGAGCTCCATCCATCCATCCATCCATCCATCCATCCATCCATCCATCCATCCATCCATCCATCCATCCATCCATCCATCCATCCATCCATCCATCCATCCATCCATCAAGGGGTTTCCTTTTAGAGGGAAAAGAACCAGAATTTTCTCAAATGCCTGAACCACCTCCTTTCGATGAGGAGGAGCCTCGGCTTTACTCCGAGCTGAATGAGCCCCCTACCACATCTTTAAGGCTGAACCTTGCAAAACCTTCCAGAAAAAACTCCTTTCACCTGCTTGTATCCAGGATCTTGTAGTTTTAATCATGATCCAAATCTCATGACCATAGGAGAGGGCTGGAATGTAGACAAGCCTGTAAATTAAGAGCTTTGCCTTTCGGATCGGCGACATACCAGAGCTACGGTCTCATTACCGTGGTCAAAGTTTCAGTCTGATGGTCCAGTTCTCACTTCATGCAGTCATAACTGGTGAAGAAGACACCAAGATCCGAGAGGCAAAGACTCGCTTAGCTTTTTACGATAAGGTTTAGCAGTGGACACAATGTCAAAATAAAAAAAATGAATGGATACAGAACCCTGAAAAACTCAATGAAAGAAAAGGGTTTAATGGAACTGCTATAAATCTGTATATGAGACACCAGCATGGTTGAAGGCTGGACAGGCAATTATCAAATTAATACCTTTGTCAGTAACATGTAGACATGTTCCTATCAGACTGCATACGTCTGATTAAATGTAATTACTAGCTTGTTACTGGTATATTTCTGTGGATGATTTAGATGATGACTGATGTACAGCTGTCCCTCTTGAACCTGTGGTTTTATTCAACTACTTTGAACACTTTAAAAGACCAGTGTTGCCAACTGTTTCTAACTGAAAGTAGCTGAATTTCCCCCAAAAAGTCGCTAGATGTCGCCAGACAACATCACATACTAATTTGCATATCACGCTAACGTGATGACATCATCCGTCTTGTAGCATAAAACAAATAAAACCAGCGTGCTTAGAATAAGGTCAAAATAAAAACCCTATAGAACTCAAAAGAACCCTGTAAGACCCAACTTATTAAAAAATAGCCAGAAAATTCTGATTATTTGGAACTGAGATGTTTACGAATCTTGGAACAAAATTCACAAATGTTTTTTGCTGTATCATGTTATTTGTAATAGATTTTTTGTATCACATTTATTACATTGTCCGTTTTTACGGTTTAATTGTAATATAAAAAATGAGTTAATAATAATGCATTCATCCATATAATAATGATGATTTAACCTGAAAAACAAGGCAAGTGGATCATTTACTGGGAGCAGCCATGTTAGAATTGATACAAGGGGCTTTATAAGGTTAAAAGATCAAGGAAAGATGGCAAAAAAAAATGGAAGGAATATTTTTATTTTGTCTGAAGTTTACTATTGAGAGAATGGAACTCTTAAACAGAAAATGTTTAAATTAATAGGAATGTTTGTATGATTGAATTAAAATGACTTTTCTTGTAGTTCTCAAGTGCCTTGAGATGACATCTGTTGTGATTCAGTGGTATATATTGACCTAATAGATAATATATTTTTTATTTTTGTTTGGTTTTGTTGCTTTTAGTACTTTTGTGTAAAAATAAGCAGGCAGAATTCAATAAAGGTTATATGCCAACTGTTAATGACCTGAGGTGTTTGTCTTATAGTATTATTCTGTTTTGATAAAAATTTTTTAAATGTGCTACGTTATTGAACTCATCATAGAGTTCCAATGTTCCTTGAACGCACCACAGGTGGTGCGAAGCCAGCCTTGCGCGACACTGCCTGCCAGAAGGACGGTCCTGTCGCTCTAGATGCATCTCTAATCTGCAGGTAAAAAGTCGACAACAGAGTTCTAGTGAAAGTAGCTGAAGGAGGTCAGAAATGTCGCCAGATTTGTCACTAGGCACTTTTTGAAAAGTCGTTAGAAATGGCTTAAAAACACTGAAAAAGACTTTGAAAAGATAATTAATCAGATAAATCAGGACTTCATCCACAATCACTAAGAATATAAATATATTATAGCCCTAAGAATTTTAAAAATAATGCCTTCAGCCTGTTTTAGGCATTTAAATATTAATTTGATAGAAATATTTTATTTTCAAAAGACCAACACTCATGTAACCTGTCTTTAATCAGGTAATAATCACATCTCACTTCAGAAAGAGCTCAAGTTTTACTAATAATGAACAATAATAGCAGCCATGTTATTGTTTCAGAAACAACTGTTTTTGAGAGAATGAATTACGAATCCAAGGACACAAACTATCCCTGCAAATTAAAATGTTGGATGGTTACTTAGATGAAGAAATAAACACTATTCTAATCCAACACTCTGAAAAAGCTTTAAAAATGTTTTTTTTTTGGTTATGATCTAAAAAATTTAACATGAAGACTGAGTTATTTGTTGAGGCGATCTCGTGTTTCATTTTGAGGAGACTAACAAGTTAGAAGAAAGCTGCCACACACAAACACACACACACCTATTTCTAGTACGTACACTGACCCACATTCAGGCCGTGGTGGGAGGAGGGGACGTAAGTGACAGTCACAGATCGGCACGGAAGTGCCGATTACATAAATCCGATAAACGTCCACTCAAGGAGGCACTAGTCTATTTTAACCGTGCTGATGACCCTGCCTGTAATTGCTGCTCTAAGTTTAAAATAACCAAGACGGAGTGATGAGCGGCTCCAGGGGCAGAGAAGAGTCAGATTCTTAGCTGTCTGAGTCCTGCAGAGATGAGGAGGCATGGCGGAGGTGGGGTGGAGGGCTAAAAATACACATTTGGGTAATTTGTTTTTCTGATAACAGATTCATCAGAGTCTGAACAGTTATTTAGAACTGTTATTTATGAGAGAAACCTGCGACCTATCCAGGTGTGACCCCACCTCTCGTCCAATGACAGCTGGAGAGACACACGCAACCCTGAATAGGAACAAGCAGGTACGAAAAGACTAAATGCCTGTTGAAGTGAAGGAACAGGGTGCGACTCCTTCGGTGGCTCTACTTGCGTTCAGAAAAAAGATCTAAAATCAGACAAGAGCTAAAGGTCAGAGAAGCTTTAGTTACTCTCTGGTCTCACTGGCAGCTAAGTTTGTTTGGGTCGAACTTGATGACAGAAGAAATAACAACACGAGAGGAGTCAGCAGGAACAAACTGCTGAGAACTTCTTTAACATGTAAAGTGTTAGAAATGAGGACAAATATTCAGGTAAAGTCAATGTAGTTGCTGAAATTTTTATTTAAACTGCTTGAGGATTTAAAACCGTTTCAGTCCTTGAAAGATTGAAAATAGAAAAGCTGAAAAGTCTCAGGCTTGTATACGCTCTCGACACCAGACCCTGACTCTGATAGCAGAGTCTAGGCCAGGGCTGACCACGCTGTCCTCAAAGACTCCTTCACATTGTAGCATCTTGCTAACATGGAAATAGCTTCTAGCACATAACTGCATCCTGACATGGTTAGGGGTGTAACGGTACACAAAAATCATAGTTCAGTACGTATCTCGGTTTTGAGGTCACGGTTCGGTTCATTTTTGGTACAGTAAGTGGAAAAAATACCTACAAATTTTTAAAAATGCTTTTTGTTTAATTTTCAACTTTTGCAAACAACGGTTCATACATTTCTTATAAAAATCAAACATTAAAAAATAACCAAATTTATAAAAATAGGAACAAAAATAGAATGTTGCTTAACTTTACAAATAGGAGACCTTAAAGCTTCGGCTTCTTGTGTACTTCAGCCATGACGTTTGCTACAGGAAAAAAAAAAACGCATGTGGGAGTCCGGTGCTGACAACAAACTTTCAGTCCACCACTTAAAATGTCTGTGTGGGAACTTAGATTTGAAGTAGGCTATGCTCCGCGTGCAAAACAAGCCTGTTGACTAGCCGCAATCGTATTGGTAGACATCTGCACCATACCAACAGCCCAGTACCGAAACAATTTGTATGAATGCATGTACCGTTACACCCCTCAACACATGTATTTACTTCAATGTGTTTGGCCCTGTCCCAATACCCACAATACCCATTTGCGCCCCTCATGTGGAACGCACATTTCAAGGGCGCAAGTGCGTAGGGTGTCCCGATTCTCCAGAGTAGAGAGTCATGCCCTTTGCTCTGCCCCTTTCGTACGCTTGATCCGCACTTCGCCGAAGCCCGCATCAGTGCAGACTTTAGCGAAGGGTATTTCCCACAATGCATTGCTGCGTGTGAATTTTGACGGAAGAAGAAGGTGGAGAAATGGCTGAAACATCCGGACCAAAAAAAAAAACTTTTTCTCAGAAGTGTAGAATCTAAATAATCCATATTTTATTTTATTGTCTAGATGTGTAATTACAATTGATTGATTCTCTGTTGGAAAGATGTGTCACGTATCTGATAAAAAATATAATTATTACTGACGTGTATTTTTGGACATGATATACTAACAGTTTAATCACTTATTCTGTCTTATACACCTCCTTTGGTTCCTGCGCTTCATTCTCCTCAAAATAAATGTTTCTTGGAGTTTTAAAATAATTTCTAATATCAAAATAGCGCAAAATGCGACCGGCACCGCCATTTTGGTTGTCATGGAAAATGAACGCTGTGGCAAAGGTCGCTGACGTAACTCTAGCTGTCCCAATACTGCTATTTGTGTGCATTTGATCACTTCGCACTTTGAGCCCTTATGTGCACTTCTGCTAAGTGCACTTCGTGGAAGACCGTAGGGTGCAGTGCGGGTATTGGGACAGGGCCTTTGTGTAGCTCCGCTGTGCGTCACTCAATACAACATCCGTGCGGAAACCCGCCTGGGAACTTTGTTCCGCTGCGCTTAATATCACACTAATAATACATTTGTGAAAAAAATACACGATACGTAAGTAGACCAAACTGAACAAGCCGAACCGAACAGTTTAACACATACATGTGAACTGTTACACCCCTAAACGTGGTCCAAAAGAGTCCTGCTAGTTTAGGATCAGGAGCATGATTCAATCATTGAAGGATGTGGCCAGATCTTTGTCAGAACGTACTGCAGGTGTATCAGGTGTTTTGAGGAAACAGGAGAGTCTCTTGGGAATCCAGGAAAATATCAATATCAACTGAAAACGGTTTTCCAAATTTCCTGCAATCCAGTCTGATTCTAATAGATTGTGAAGAGCACTGAGAGATTATAATCCAGTGTGAAGCGGAGTGAAAACTCTTTTTGTTCTGATTTATAGATTGTACAGTTCTAGCATCCTATGGTTAAGAGGATGATTACAGTGTCTGTAAGCTAAACATTAAACACCTTTATCATGTGTCTTCATCTCCTCCTCCATGAATTCCTAGAGATTTTTGTTGCGGGTCAAAGGCAGCTTTTCAATGCCCAACAAGAAACTGTAAAAGAATGTTTACCTCCAAAAGCAGAGGGTGAAATTCATTAAACATCTTTTGTTGGCTGTAAAAAGGCAGAGCTTTGGTGCAGAACAATCACCTAGTTAAGGTTTGGAGGAACAGGCATGTTAGTCTGTTTGAAAAGCCGAGGAATGCGAGCAGAATATTTGCAGTCCATAGGGCACGTCAATCTACAACCTGCTTTGCAGTTTGAAGAGTCTATGTAGGATGGACGGGGGGGTACTCAGAGAATGTGAGGATGAGGAGGGTGAGACATAAATAAAAGAGGAACAGTGATAGAAAAACAAAGAATTAGAGAAAATAAAAGGAGAGAAAGATAAGATCTCCTTTCTCTTGTGGATTGAGCCACACCTCCATTTTCCTGCTTTCTTTCAGTCCTCTGCTCATTCCTCTCATCACACATCTGTACAGTTGTCAATTCATGGCTGCAGGCGGTGACAAAGATGAAAACTATCCCTGCTCTATCAGCACCACTCATTCATGGACCTCTGTTACCTCTGTGCTGTGATGAATGAAGGGATATAGAGTGAGTTTGTGCTGCAGTCCAAAGAGCAAATGGAATAAACTATACAAGTTCTCCAAGCTGGAGGAAGTTTCAAATCCAATAACTGAATAAATCAGGATCTAAATGGGCAAAAACCACAAATACAACAATGTAAGTTGTTTATTCTTCAGCTATTTCCAATAATAGTAGCAACAGTATCATTGTTCTACATTTTTACTATTCTATTAAGTAGAAAACAAATTATTCTGAGTTTTGTCTTCCCTGGGCTGGCCTTTATAACTGAATCCCAGTAGTTTAGCTACTTGTTGTGCTCAGTAGCTACACTGCAGTACAAGCTAATCACAATGTATTTAAACACAGCAGCAAAATGTTTCTTTTAAAAAAGGTCTAATACTTTCTATAACAGATTTAGAGAGATACAAACTGACAGAAGTGAAAATAAATTGTTTATTATCATTTTACGTGCAAGCTAGGCGGCCATATTGGATTTTGAAATCTGGGTTGTTCAGGAGTCTCAGTTTGTACAAGTCAGAAGTCTACTTTTGGAGGGTATTCTAGCTGTTTTCTCTTACTTGGAACCCAAACTGTTAAGTACAAATTGAATGTAATAATTTTAATCAACTTACCAGCTGTAAATTCAGGGTTCTTATACACAGTAATGCACATTTCTGTCATCAGTCATCATGTTTTTGAGTATTTGGGACAATTTTTTGATTTTGTCTCTTTTGTTTTAAGGTTTTCTTCTTAAAGTAATTAAAATAAAATGTATTGGTTTACATTATAAATCTTAGAGAACAATATTTATTTATCGGAGGTGGAATTTGTCATAGTTTTACAAACATTAGACTGGAAAACTATCAAATCGATGAATCTTTGTTTTTGCCAGTTTGATATTGTCCTTAAATCTAAGCTACTCCTCTTCTTGTTGGTCATTCGCCGTCAGACGACATCGATAGTGGCCGACCTGACGTGTCTGCTGTCTCATCACAGGTTACATGCGTTGTCATGAACTCTGCTGGTACCATGAGACCCAAATATACAACCATAAACTGGCCTATAGACATCTGAGTGTGTGATACTCAGACACACACAATGAGTGAGCTGTGTGCTGTGGAAGTTGTCTAGGGGGTGTGAAGGTTGGACATGAAAAGCCACAGCAATGTCACAGCAGCTTGTCAAGGAAGAGGACAGCCGAGCGACAGGGAGACTCAGACGGGGTGTGAGCGAGAGGCGGTAGGTGTTGCCCTGAATGTCTGCACGCCGCTACGCGTACGTGCGTGTCAAGTAGCTAGCGGGACTCTTTCAAATGTCAGCACAGATCCTTCGCCTTGGGATGGCCAGAGGTCGCCATGGTAACCGTGTACATAGAGCCGAGGTGGGTTAAGGATATTCACATATCGTCCACGTCGTAACGTAGATGATGCAGCAGAAGAAGAATAAATTAACAGAATTTTCATTCTCTCACTTTCCTAAAGACAAACTATGTTTCTTCTTCTGGGCTTAAATCTTTAAGTGTTTTTGTCTCCAATGTTTTGCAGAAAAAAGAAAGGAAAAAAACAAGGCTTCAGGTTTCAGTGTTAAAACATCCTGGTAAAATAATACAAAACAAACAAATGGCTTGTTGTTTAGGCCTGTTCCTGAACACAGTCCATTTGTAGCCCTCTGGGTGCTCACTCATGCACGCACGCACACACACACACACACACACACACATACAAGTGTGTTTTGTTATCCTTATGGGGACCGTCCATTGACTTCCATTGATTTTAGTAACTAGATTTATACCTAACCCAAACCCTTTTACTAACCTTAACCATTACTGATCTATAACTAACCCTAAGACTAACTAAAACTCTATTCACACCACACCTATAAACCTAACCCCTAACCCTAAAAAGGGGAGTCCCCCTCATAGGGACCAGGCTTCGGTCCCCACAAGAACCCTCGGACCCCAGAAAGATAGTAAAAGTCAGGAAACTGGTCCCCAGGAGGTCAGAAATACATACCCCCCCCCCCCCCCCACACACACACACACAGTGACAAAAAGCCATCAGTCTGGTATGCTCTGCAGGTTGTAGTCCAAAAGCAACGGGTATTAAAAGAGAGAAGAAGAAAGAATCAGATGGTCAGACAGACAAGTTTCTAACACACAGAGAGAGAGAGAGAGAGAGAGAGAGAGAGAGAGAGAGAGAGAGAGAGCGAGAGAGAGAGAGCGAGAGAGAGATCTGAAATGCTCTGTGCTGTGATCCATATAATCCACACAGATATTTCTCATTTGTCTCAGTAAGTTAACCATAAACCACTGAGTAATTCAAGCTGTTTGGCGCCTGTTGCTGCATCTAGTGATACTTTCCTTCTATTTAACACAAAAAGTTCAGAGTCATAAAATACGCTGGACAAACTAAAACATGAACTTATAGTAATGGTACATCTCTCCTGATTCTTGTACTTTTACCCCTCCAGAAAATGCACAACATCCAAGATTTCTAACTTTATTTATTCGGGTGTTACAGAAGTGACTGAATATTTCATGCGTGCTGACGGGAGCCTCTTCATGTTAGAAGGTACAAGAAAAGATAGAGAAGTCATATTTCTTATTATCACAGAACATATTGTAGGATTCCAGGAGATTTATTATCCCAGAAAAAAGAATCCACAGGTTCCCGTGGGATTTATCTGGGATTTATTATCACATGAGCGAGAAACTTAAAAGTGCTGCGAAATGAAAAGCTTCAATGTAACTGAGAACATTTATAACTTTATCTGAAGAGACACAAATAAATCAGTTGTAAAACTCTTTGAAGTAACTGTTTGGTTTTAATTGATGGTGACCAGCTCACAGGAACATAGTCAGCTCTGGGCTGCACGGTGGTGCAGATGGTTAGCATTGTGTGCAGGAAGGTCACAGGTCCATCACCCAACTGGGGTCTTTCTGTAAGGACCCCTGCATGTTTCCTCCTGCAGCACCAACTCCCCATGACCAGGATTTAGTAGGTATGAAAACACCCAACTGGTTCAACATTAATTGAAGAGTAAAGGTTTAGCCAAGTTACACATTATTTAGACCGATCCATTAGCTTAAAGTTACAGTTCTAAAAGCATGACTGCTGTGTGACTGCAAGGAATGTTGAGACAAACAAAACACTGAACATGAACTCTTAAGTTCTTTAGGACATTCTGTGCAGCTGAAGTCAATATACTGGCAGAAAGAGTCGAGAAAATTGACAGGTGATAAGCAGCCCAACTAAAGAAGAGTTGCTGTCTTTGCCAGATGTGCAGTGAGTGAGAATCATGTTTATCTTCTATCAAGGTGATAAGCTTTGACTATAGTGATATGGAAGTCATCTGTTGACAGTAACAACAAGACTTCTTATGTAATCTCATTCCAATGAAACGATGGACGAGAAGCGGAAAAAAAGGTTTGCCGGAAATGCAATGAGAGTTGATCCGATTTGTGGCCTTTTAACACCTTTAACAAGCCAAACAACGTTGGCATCACAGACAGCAACATCTACTAGGTTTTTCGAACAAGTGCTTCCATTGTTTCCCTCATACCATCACATCTGCATTTTTTATGCTAAAATTAGAGCTGGGCGATATATGTTTTTTTCATTTCAGGCGATAACGATATATATCATGATATAAGCCAAATAACTATATTTGTAAGATATAAATGTGCCGTTGCTCACAAGTAAAAGATGAAATAATCAGCAGCTTGTTTTGATTTAGACATTTATTTCCCACAATAAGTTCAACAGGGCAGATGTACTTAAGGAACATGAGACTTCAGTTTCAGATAAATAAAGGCCAATATTGCAAACTACACAAAAGGTAGCCGCTACGTCGCTATGTCTCTTAGCTTTTTTGTTATATGGTAAGACGCTGGAGAAAGCCGACTCAATTGACTGTTGCTGCATCGCAGGGATTCCTCTCTTTGTTTTTGATGACAAATTAGCGCTTTCAGTCAAAGATTGAGCATGTTCTAGTGGGTGCCACTGCTTCAGGTGATAAAAAAGGTTTTTTGTATTTCCAGACTTTGTGGGAACATTTTACAGTGTGCGCTACTCTGTTTTTTGTCAGACTTCAAATAGCCAAAATACTTCCACACTACGGAACTTCTCTGGCCCTTCCTTTCAACAATCTCTCCGGCATTGGAACCGTCATCTGTGTTCTCTTCGGTAACCTGGTCACCCAAACTCTCGGTTGATTTTTCTCTAGTCGGTACACTCATTTCCTCCATTACCTGGGCGGCACGGCCGCTGGCTGCTTCCCAAACAAATACACATGTGCGGCTCGGCACTAGTGCTGTACGTAACAAGTCACATGACGTGATGCTGCGGCTGTGATTGGATCGTCTCTGCGCTACTTAATGTGGATTGGCAGTTTTTATGTTTTTTCGCCCAGCTCTAGCTAAAATCGTTTTTTTGTACCACCTCTGGAGGTAGTACGAGTTGGGCTGAGTCAGGCCGCTGCATCCGTTGTGCAGTGATTGGCTAGGATAGTTGATGATGCTAGTACCCCCACCCCGTCAATGCTGCCCTCTGATTGGTATGGCATGTGGCTGCCTAACCTCCCGCTAGAAACACTTCTGAAAGCTTCCTGCCGTGCCGGTGGGTTTTCTGTTGGACTACTTTCTGTGTCATGGACTTTTCGCGCTGCTTGCAAATCGAAACCCCACCCTCCTCCACACCTCCACGCTCACTACTGTGAACACAATGGATACACAAGACAATACTCGGGCGGAGTCGGGCGAGCTGAGTAGATGCCAGTTTGTGCCAGTTGAAAAAGAGGCAATTGTCTCTAAATCTGGTCCTCCGAAGTCACCAGGTCCACAATAGACAAGCAGACAAGTTAGCTGTGCAGGTCTGATAACTGGACTTTCAAACTGTCATTCAGTTTATCAGGAGGCAAGATTGTGACCTCCCGCTGACACAGAACATTCCACCTCCTCCTGGCCTAATCAAACCCAAGCCACACAAACATGTGGCCCCCACGGACTCTACAGAGATCTTAAAACATGTCTAAACTGCATCTGTGCAGCGTTACAGTTGTTTATTAAACAAGTGGATGTAAA
This sequence comes from Pachypanchax playfairii, assembly GCA_006937955.1. Lineage (NCBI taxonomy): Eukaryota > Metazoa > Chordata > Actinopteri > Cyprinodontiformes > Aplocheilidae > Pachypanchax > Pachypanchax playfairii. The sequence continues at coordinate 1,139,290 of SSNP01000120.1, read as the reverse complement.
CTGGGCAGCAGAGTTTACAGAAACTCAACAGATTAAAGCGGTTAGTAGCATCACAGATGTAGGATGGGACAGTGTGTACACAGAAAGATTTACAGCCACAGCCGGATGGTTTGTATGCAAACGGCTGGTTTGTAGACAAGGTAGGATGTCATGGAAATACAGAGACAGAACTGGACATTCTGTACTGTGTGAGCTTTGTGGACAACAGGAGGAAAGAGAGGAGCATATTTCATCTTTTAAACAGATCGATTTTACCCTTCTTGTCAGTGTTAACATGGATCCTCGAGGTCTTGGTAGCACATTTGCAAACTTTTGTGGAGATAATGAAAATATATACCAGAACATGGACAAGGTCTTTGAAGGGTCTTAACAAGGTTTTCAGGTACATGTTAAGAACACAGTGGGCTCCAGGTCCACAATGGTTTTCAGCATGCACTAACCCTCAGTAGAGAACTTTAGATGGCTTATCATTGTGGTGATGCCTTTTCGACGTCCTGATTGGACCACTGTGATAGTGGTGGTCACAGCTCTCTGACTAGGGTCTTGCAGCCACAGGCGTGACTTAGTTATCAAGAATGTAATGCAAACCAACCACTCTGGTTTTAAGGCTAGGCTACATCTCAGCTCCTGTTGGGTTTGTGTGGTTTGATATTTGAGCAATGCATCATATCAGGGTTCAAGAGAGTCATAACAGGCATTGGGGGATGGGGTCATGTGGCTGCTCCACAGGGGTTAAAGTCAACGTACTAGTGTGATTTCTATGTGCCACCAAGAGAGGTAGTCACAGAGCTGAAACAGCTGATGTGTTTAAGGTGAAGCTAGCATCGCTCCTCAAGAGCTGTAATATAATGACAACAAATGGACAATAATAACAGTCAGGTGTGTAATTTTTAATGAAAGAGGTCCAATAAAGTTTATACAAAGTGTTTCACATCAGTGCAGATAAGTTACAGTCCACGCCCTCTTTGTTTCTGTGATAGCAGCTTCATTCACATCGTAGCACAATGTGGCCAACGTGAAGTGGATCAATAACTACAGGCGTTTTTAAAATAATCTTTACAATATGAAAGAAATCAGGAAAATGTCTAATCAGAGATGTATCATTCATACTATTTCAAGCTCATTAATGTAGAGAAACCAAAATACATTGCTCTACATTTCTGATTTTTTTTTTTTTAGATTAATCAGTGAAAATCATTTATTTTCTCTTCAGGTCTTTAGCAGTACCATGATCTATACTCGAATTGCAAATCTGAAAAGTGAATGAAAGAGCAGCTCTGAGTTGGGAGAGCCACCTTGTCTGCACATTCATCAGAATTCTCTCTACATGCTGTACATTGTGGTTAGACATAATGCAAACATACTTGTCTGATGTACAAATAAACACTGAAAGATTCACATCTGTTGTCTAAAAACAAGAAACCACGTCCTCTTGGATCAAATGAAGCTGTAGCGTGTGGCAGAGAAGGGCAGATGGTAGACATTGCTCATATTATGCTGTGAAGGTTGTTGTGTGTGTGTGTTTTTTTTAAAGAATTGCAGAGACAGAGCCAAACTTTATACAGCTGACAGCTGTCACCATTTCAAAAACTGCAGGAGTCCTGCCTGAGCAAACTGCCTGCTGTTGTCCCCTCAACTCTCATCTTTCACTACAGAATACTGAGGAGCAGGACAACGTTTAGAAGCCATGACAACCAATAAAACAGGAAATATTAGATGAAAGTCCACAGAAACATTAGAAATTGTTTGGGGCTGCCTCATGTAAGACCAGTACAGTGATGCAAAAGATCAAATCAGCCTTTTGACTGATACACGTGTACATAGAAACAGCCATGTTCTTATACATGTGCAGCCCTCACCACTCGCACACAACCAACCAACCGACCAAATAAAACTTCCTATATAATATAATATATCAAAAACTCCTAGTTATTTATAATATGCCTATAATGTGGTTATCTGCAGTAAATGTATTTTGACTGTTTTTTGTGTTAGTTTTTGTTATTTTCATCGTGCTCCCACCATGTTGTTTTGTTTTATTTTAATGTCTTTGTGTCTCTGCCTGTCCACCTCAAAACCAGATACAGTTAATTGCGTTTTGAAGTCCAATAAAGTGCACGATACAAAAGAAGAAGTTAACAAGGTAGAGCTGCATATTCTCCACGTTGTAGAAGGATAATTATCAATTTAAAGGTGTGTCTGTCATGACAGCATCATTTAAAGGCATTTCTCTGAAGTTACAGGGATTTTCTAAAATTTACTGAATTTAAGAAATTTAAGACATCCATCCATTTCCTGTGAAAAGCTGCATGTGACCACACGTTTAAGGAGTGGAGAAGAAGAGCAACAGCTCCAAGCTTCACTCCTAAAAACTGAAACACACACACACACACACACGAAGCTGAACCTGCAAACTAAGCCAACACACACTATTAATAAAGGACACTTCATTCCAACCACCAACTCCCCTTCATTCTGCTGCTCTACCCCTGCTTGACCTTTGACCTTTGCTCGGAGGCGGTTCCACATCAGGTCATTGCAGGAACAGAGAAACTGCTTCATTAAAAGTTACCAAACTTTGTTTCTTTTCAGATGATCTCCAGGAGCTAATACAACAAACACATTTAGCTGCTAATATTCTTTCTGTAAAGTATGCATATCCATGGAATTGGGGCAGGGCGGGGGAGGAGGTGAGACAGGCTTCCCACCAATGGAAGAATTTTAAGGGGGATGAGTGAATGAACGAGAAGTATCCATCAAAAAAGATCACACAAACGAGACTAAATGTATTATGTCAGCAGAAGACAAACATAAAGGACATTTTTGGGGGAGAATTTTCATTTTTTTCCCCCATTTTGTAATATTTGAAATAAATCATTATTTTTAGACAGACTTGTATATTATCTGACAGATATAAAACAACTTAGTAAACAAAAAAAAATGTGACAAAATGTGTACTGAGGAACTGACTTTAAAAAATATTTAGATACACGTTACTATTAAAACATTTCAAGGAGGGGCGGGGCTTAATGCTGAAACCAGCCACTAGGGGGCAATCGTTTTGATTTAGCGTTAACTTCCACAATGTGTTGCTGTGTCTAAATATTATGGGCCTGATTTATCAATATTCCAAGTAAAGTGCACAAAATTGTGTGCGTGGCTAAAATTTTGCAAAATGAGAAGTTTTCCGGCGTTTGACAAATCACACTGCGCCTGGAACGCCCACTTATTTACATGTTCTCCTCCCAGTATTATGCGTCTTCTGATAGAAACGCCCACATTGCATATACATCGAGGTTAAAAGCGCATTGCACTGCAGGTTAGACAGGCGCAGTTTTAACTGCCCGTCGTTAGTGAATCACCTACTTGTTTTTGCAACCACTGAGAGGTTTGCGCCCGTCCTAAAAACCGCAAAACTTTGGCAAATCAAGCCCTTTGTACAATAGTAGTGTAACTGCATTCACTTGCAGAGAATGCACTTGCTGTATAAGATTTTATAGTGCCACTCCTGTGGTTTTATTTTCTCAGCAGGGACACCTACTGTTCAGGAGGAGAACTGCAAGTGGTTAAAACCTCAACTTTGCTATGTTACAACTAGCTCAAGCGATGGCCAAAAGATATTAACTCAATCTGATAAGAACAATAGTTCAAACTTTTAACTGCACTAAAGATTCTCTTTTCTGCTATTTTTCAACATCTGAAAAATGAATGTTTCTATTTTAGCTCTATTAAAAGCCCAATAAGATTTTTATCAAAAAGCCTATTAAAGGTGGATAATTCTCAGCTCAACACAAAAAACTGAAGAAATTCCATCCGAGCAACTGGTAGATTTACTGCCGCTCTTATCTTCCTCGTCTCTGGTCAGTTGCACTTCAGTAAACCCGGAGGTGGCTCCATCACCTGCATGTCCATCAGTCATCTTCCCTCGTCAGGAAAACACACTTCCAAGTCCGTAAACAGATAATAGGTCAGGTCAGGAAAGACTGGTTACCAACATGCTCCAAGTACAATTTATGTCCTAAAAAGAGCATGTTTGTTCCTGAGTCGTAGGTGCTTCTGGCAAATTCCTAAAGTTAAGTCATTTTATCTAACTTGAGTCCTGCGTTTTTAACACTGACCCTGTTAAAGAATTACAAGCCAATTATTCTCTGTGGCTCAGGGATTAAGGTCACAATCCGCTCGTTCAGACTGTGTTCGGTGGAATTTACAAATGTTCCCATATTGTCCTGCGTTCAGGTAATCAGACACTGGGCCGTACACTGGAAACACTTTATGTTTCACCAAATTTCACTGAGTTTCTCACGGGCTAATGATTTGTTTGCTCTTGGTGATTCCAGTTAGCAGGTATGAAAATACAATCCTTTATTTAAGTATCGAAGACCATTTCTGAAAAAAGAAATACTCAAAATGAAGATATGCAGACATACCAAAGCTACAGGAGTTGAAAAAGCAACACTAGAAAGAGAAAACAGAGATTTTATCTAATGTGGAGGAACAAGCCACTTCAGGACAGGATATCACATGTAGATACATTCTGACAAATTTTATTAAACAACTTTTACAGACTGACATCTTATCAATTTCTCTATATTTATTTAACATCTCAGTGAAAAGGACTCTTTGAATCTGGATGTGGATTTGCAACCTGTTTTAATGTTGGTCCTTAAATCGACCATTAAGCTGAATTGGTCTTGTAGCGTCTTGTTTCGCGCTCTGACATGATATTTATTATGAAATGATTCTATATAAAACCGAGCAGAACTGAACTGAATCAAATCAGGGGACATTAAATATGATTAAATTAAATGAAACATACTGATTAGAATTAAGAGCCTTTATACACACATACATATATATGTATATTCATTACTCACAGATAGGGTTAGGGTCTTTGTGTGCGTGACAACTATATCACAGAGGGTCGTTTGGAGGTTTCTGCTCATTGTTGGTGTCTAAATAGACTCTGATTAGTCAGTTGAAAAGTTTTGACAAAGAAACAAAGTCAGTGAGTTCAAACGAGAGCCGAATGATGAAGACGAGGTAGGATGAAGATGAAGGAGAGGAGAGTGGAGGTGCAGACAGGTGTGTGACCTCCTCCAGGAGCTGCAGGGCTGTGGGGGTATTAGAGGTGGTGGTGGACAGGGATGGGGGAGGGAGGGCGGGGTCGACAGTAGCCATGGTGATGACATGGAATGCGCCTGTGGCCTCCCGACAGTTTATTAGCTATTCTCCTCGCAGGCAAGTGGGTCCAGACCTGCCTCGTGCTGTCTGACACAGATTTCAGCATGGGATCAGGAATGCACCAAGATTCCAGAAGGAAATTCTGCCACAGGTGTCACAAAAAAAAAAAAAAAACCAAAAACCTGGAGCTGGATGTTTGGGTTCACTTCATGAGTTAATCTGCTACAACTGCTGCCTCCATTTAATCCATGAAGCATCAAAAAAAGCCAAACGACTGGTGTGTTTTGCTTGACAGTACATCTAGAATCTCATTGATCCACCAGCGTCGGTGACAGACAACATTCCAAAATGTCCCTAAATGTTCACGAAGATTCTCAATTTCCCTGAATGAGTCACTATTTACAACAAAACATCATACTTATACTTCCATGTTACAACAGAGTGGGCTTCATCTAACCTGCTCAAACATCTGGATACAGAAACATGACTTGATGTGCTGCATTTGCAAAATAGTCTCAAACACTTCTCAATTTGGTTTCTGGGTGTGGAAGGGGTCGGGGGGAATAACCTGAGAGACTAAGGCTGTATTTACACCAGATAGTCTGGTGGACTCGGTTCGATTGGGGACCAAAATTGCAACATTGTTGCTGTTTTTAGTTGTTGCGGTTTGGATTCCCATTGCACTCTATGTAACATATTAAAGAGGCCATTTCATACAAATTTCAGGACTTTGTGGTTATTTCTTAAGTATTAACCAGTAATATGAAACATTTTATATCTAAAAAACGTCAGGAAACACTGATTAACAGACGTTTTGATTCAATCTGTCTGCATTAAAATTTGACTGGTTCCGGCTCCTTCCGTCAGGCTTCGGCAGCAGCTCGTTCATATTGATTACTCGAATTTGCTGATTGGCTAACAAACTAGCCTATGAGAACAAGGTATACTGTTTCCTGCCCCGCTGCGCATGGTAACATCAGACGTCGTGTCTTCATGTTTGCTACGTCTTATGCTACAGCTTTTAGCCAGCAGCATGCTAGGCGTGGTTTCAACTGCGGGAGCTGCCGAATACTAACAAACAAAGGAGTTGTGATGAAACAGATACAGGCCGTTCGAACTCGGTAGAACTCGGGTGTCATCACCATCTGCGTAGTTTAAGAGATAAAAACTGAAAGAGAAGTTGTTGACCTGTTTTCACACCCACTATGAAGGTAAGAACACCTGTGGAGCTAAAATATTCAACAGAAACCTCAGAAAAACCATTTTTAATAGAAGGACCTCTTTAAACAACCTTTGGAGCATGTTACACCCCCGCCTGTGGTGGCGCTGTAGAGTTTCTGCACTGCTTGTTACTGCACTTCCTGGCGCTGCTGCTGGAGAGTGAAACATAAGCAAACATGGACTAGCAGCAGATTCTGGTGGTTTTGGGATCTTTTGTGTTTGGTGAATGTACCAGATCAATATTCTGCAGCACTGGACTCAGAATGAGCAAATAACAATACAGAGTTAATTTCAATCAAACCAAGACCCACGTTTTTAGGCGGATTAGAGTTCGATTGTTTGGTCCGAATCAGAGTTCGGTTGCCCGTTCACACCTCCCTAAACGAACTGGACTTTCTGTGCAAACGAACTAGAGTTCGATTCAAGCGGACTAAACAGGGCTGGTGTGAATGCACCCTAAGTTCTGACTGACAGGAGACAAAAACAGAGAATTTGAAATTTCAAGTGCAAATACAATTTGGGAAATCTGTGAAGAATTAGGACACAATTAAGACAGTTTGGGACTAAATTAAGACATTTTCTCAAAATTCAGACAAATATTGACATTTATTTTGAAAAGAGTTGTTAGAAACTATTTTATACTGAATATCTGCATGTTCTCACCAGCAGTCACAGTTCAAGACGTCTTTATGGCGCTTGTGTAAAATAAAAGGACACAAGGACGAGAGTTATTCTGAAATATGCTCTTAATAAGCTTAAACTGTGTACAAAATATCTTCTCATCCCTCCGCAGACACAAAGAGGACGTGTCCTGCATGTGGACGTTAACACCTGCAGCTGGTGACGCTATTGAAGGACTTTCTGCATCGGGAAAGACAAATAAAAAAGACAAAGATCTGAGAAGTTCATGTCAAGTTGAAAAAAAAGTGAAATTTACATTTGATACGTTTCCTTTCAGCTCATTCAACCTGATGAACTCACAGTGTGTTTACGTGCCAGACTCATGATCCAACTCTCAGGCTCGGCATGACCTCATGTTTTTGCCCTGCAGGGACGTAATTGACTCTTTTATCTCCTTCACTTGCACCTGCAGGTTGCAGTCCTGGGTTCTAACTACCCCAACCCTCGTGTCATTCAGAATTTAGGAGTAGTCGAGAGCTTTACGTTGAAACGACGAGCCCCCCGAGCCATGAATCCTTCACTGATGTCAAGCAGCTAACCTCGTTTTAAGATTTGCAACAGTTTATTGAAGCCCTCGGTGATGGAAGATGATGGACGTCCACACAGAAAGTGTGATGAATAATAGTAATAACTGCAATTTGTTCCAAATAAATATGAAGGAATGACTGTAAAAAGCATTAATAAAGATTACTTAATAATGTTTTTTCACATTCAGACATTTATTATCATTTATTATAGAATAATAAACATTTAATTTATGCATTAATTAGCCAGTAGCTTTTGCAAATTTTGGGTCCGAAGCAGCAAATGAAAAATTGTAAAATCAGTTGTTTGTTTGTTTGTTTAATAAATGGACCAACTTATCCTGCTTGTTGATCTTCATGTCTTTTACTCTGAATAAAAACTCCATGTAGATTTTTGATTTTTTTTTTTTAAAGTGCAGCAGAACAGATTAAATAATCTGTAATCCGACAGGTATTCAAAGATTTCTTGGAAAAATAATGAATGATTCGTTCACTTCAATGTAGAATTGTCTTTCTTAGGACTTGTTTACTTTATTCAATTTTAGATGAGATGAGATTCAACTTTATTGTCCAGATTTATCCATGACTGTTTTTATGAATGCAGAACAGAGTTGAACTTTCACCACAGTCAGAGAGCTTAGTGTTAGTCATCAGCTTGTCCCACTCACAGTTACAGCTGATCTCTGGTCAGCCAGAGAACGTACTATTTAAAGAACAAGAAGACCTAATTACACTGAATAAATATGTAGGACAACTGTATCATGTTGACAAACACTCCGGTTACTGAGTATCTGCAGCACTCCTGTATCAGTGTTTCAGATCCACTGTGAGTTTCAGAAAATGATCATAACAAAGACTTTATATTACTTAGAGAAGATCCCAGGCTCTGCTGCGTCAGCTGGCGTGATGATCATCTGTGTCCCTCATTAGTGGACTTTTAGGGCCACTTTTGGCAGCAGGGAACAGATCCAGAGGACAAGCGGAGGCCCTCCGCTCCGTAATGAATGGAGTTAAAGCTCAGTGCACGAGGGTGAGGGAGCTGCTCAGAGAAAACCTTTTTGATACATGACTGAACAAACGATGTGGAGTTTCTAAACCCATCTGTTATGTAAGTATTTGTTTCACCAAGGCAAGAGTTACAAAGACATTTAGTTGCTTGCAGAACACCAGAGTGTTTCATTTATAAAAGCATCAGAGGAGCTCCTGAAACAGGTGACAAATGGTCCAGAACCCGGGTTCAACAGCAGAGCAATGACTTTATAATCAGCTACAAGGAACATTAAATTTCCCTTCACCCATGTGGTATTTCCTCCCTGCTTAGACCTACAAGACAAATTGGGAAGTTTTTCTGATTGATGGCAATTCACTGCACAAAGATTCCTCAGAGCTGGAAAGGATTCTGAATGCATGAGATGATAAAAATATGATTAAAATTAATATGAGAATGTAAAACCTCATTCACACTGAATAATGAGTCTTTGATGGCATATTAAAGGCACTCTGTCACACAAATTTCATCAATAACTTTGTGATTATTTCTGAAGTACTAATCTGTAATCTGAAATATTTTATATCTAAAATATGTTACGGAAAAACAAATTTCAAGCCATTCAAGCTCACAGTAATTTGACTGCTTGAAAACTGGCCTCATTTTGGGCTTGTACTTATTAATATTCATAATTGCTAATTCGCTGGACTCTGATTGGCTAACAGCTAGCCTATGAGAGCACGACTTCCTGTTTCCTCCCATGCTGTGCAACAAAGGCTTGATTTCTGTTATCTTAATATGGATTTGCTTCAGATATTGCTTTTGTGGGACTATCATCATACATTTATGACTCTGAATCTGAAGGATGATGGATCTGCACCCGGCCTCAAAAGTCACTCTCTTCAAGATGGTTTAAGCAAACACTTAACACTTCAATGAAAATCATGTTTTTCGAGTTGTTAACATGTTCTAGTGGCATTTTTCTGATAATAGAGGACATATCTTTAAAAAATTAAGCCCATTTTTATTTATTTATTTATTTATTTATTTATTTATTTATTTATTTATTTATTTATTTCATTTCATTTTTAAGGAATTTCTACTTTTAAATCACAGAGACTCATTAGTAAATTGAAAAATACTGTTTGTAAAAGAAGGTTTTAGTGATGTATTAAATGGTTGGGCAGGCTTATAGCACTAGCATAAACAGAGATCTCTTAGCAACAGGGAAAGGGGTGGGGTTATCCTTCTCACCAATGGTTCCACCCACACAGAGGTGAATTGCTAATGAGCTACTGCTGGTATCTATTTCATAGAAAACAGCACAGGTTATTTTGGGAAAAAACGTGATAATTTAATGACCACTGAGAACATTTTAAAATAGCTCAAAATATTATCAGAGTGGGACTAAATTAAATTAAATTAAATTAGTATCATAAGTACTTACAGTCTCTCCGAAAATAAACTGAAGCCATTTGTCCAGCATATCTGGATTTTTCAACAATATGTGCATTGTTTCAATGCACCTGGAGCAGTAGAACAATGTCGCTGAAGGTCCACCCTGTTTGCTACTGAACAGCTGAGCTGACTTTGAAGGTGTGGTCTCAACTGCACGAGCTGATGGATATAAATGAGCAAAATCAGTGTGATGTCACACTGATAGGATTTTTAAACTCGGCTGATTCCTGCACCTGCCTCGTTTAAAGCAGCACTAAACAACTTTTCTGCAGCCGTGTCTCAAACGGCCGTTGCTGGAACTGGTGTTCTGTAGAAATATGCTACCTGTTAAGCTTAAGCTGTGCTACCGATTCCTTCTGCGCATGTGCCGTTCTACAGTCTTGACTTCAATAAACAGATTTATTGTTTATTTTTCTATATTTTTCCATAAATACATTTTACATATCAAATAAATTCTCCCAGAACAGGAACATTAAATATGATGTTATTTTTACTTTCTTTACATTGTCAGAGCGACAGGCAAATGTTTGGACACACCCAAAGGAGAAGGACCCAACAATGGCCGACAAGGACCCAGAGGGCTTTTATATAGAAAATATCAGGAAAGGATCATAAAAATATGTTTAAATAATTAACAGGACACACTCACCATAAACAAGAATAATGTATAAACTTCTAATGACATTTCATTATGAAATACGTTGTCAATTCATACTATGGAGGCATTTTTTATCAAGGCAGCATACAACAACAGAATGCCACTTCCTGCTGGGACCTGAATTACTGAAGTTATTTAGTCTATTGTAAAGCCATCGGAGGCACACAGAGTGTCTAATATGAAGCTGAACATGTTTCAACACTGTAGCTTAAAGTTGTAAAAACTTATTTTGTACTGATTTAAGTGAAAAAAAACAAAAACAGAAAGATTTGGCAATTTTCACTCCCAGTATGAAACCAAGAACACCCACAGAGCTAAAATATTCAACATATAACTCAGAAAAGCTTCTTTTTTTATGGCAGGGCACCTTTAAGATGGATGATGGTTTCAACTGTGCGTAAAACTTCCATAGAGAGGTTATGGAGGTTTGTCATCGAGGCAGCAGCGCACCAGGGACCTGGATGGATCATAGAGGCCGCGGGTCACATGATGGGTCATGAACCTTTTGAAGCAGGGGACCAGACCAGGGAGTATCAAAATAAGTTGATCTGCTTGTTTGTTGACTTTATCCCTTTAAAATTAGACTTTTAAACGCAACATTCCTCAAGGAAACATTCAGGTGACGTGCCCAGCCAAAGTATTCTGGCGCTTTCTGAGGCTACATCAATAAGCTGTGGCATGCACTCGAGCTAGACACTGTGTTTTCCTCAAACAAGTGACATCACCACCTCAGGCAGCTGCTTCCGTCAAGTTCTTACATAAAGAAGAAGACAGGGGAAACATCTTAGACGACTGTTACTGGCTATAAAAGATGAATTAAAAACCATCAAGCCGAGGCTTCAAAGTTGTCTTTACAATTTTAAGGAAAGTGTAAATAAAAGGAAAGAATGATGCTGTGAAACCAGCTGGTAGGGCGGCAAAGCACGAGGGAGGAGCGACGGTGAGGCTCACAGGTGGAAAATCAGAGAGGAAGTAATTATAATTACAGGGATAGACTGAGACACGGTCAGGTGGTAATAACTGATGCATCTGATGTGTCAATGATAGTGATCCCACCTCAGCTGGCTGTGACTCCAGTTTGTTGTCGCTTCAAAAACCTTCCCAAAAAATATCTTCAAATTATTCAACAATACCAGCTTTCTGTGAATGGAAGAGATCTCAGAAACATCATGTGCTGCTTTAAGATAAAGAAAAACATAAAAAGCTAATAAAATGGGTGAAATAGTTGATAATAACAAGAAGTTAGCAACTTTTCTACAAACATTTAGACATTGTTTGTTCTACTGGATTTAAAACCTGTGATGAAAATAAAACCTGTTTCTATGTCTGTTAAAACTACAACACTATAAAGTTACAAGATCTGAAAAATGCTAATTAAAGGCAATTTTAAGTTCCATTCTGTTAGCATGCTAGCTAGCTCAACATGGTTAAACTATACGAGTGTGATTCAGTTATTAAACAGCAAGAGACACAAATGTTTTTCTATTTTTGTAAAATTGGACAGGTTGAGCTCAAACCATGAACCCCCCGCAAAAGATCTTCATTTAAGTTGACACAGTCGTGCTAAAGGTAAAGTTAAACAGCAGAGTGAAGCTGTGCACACATTCAGTTTGCTTTAGCTGCTGGTCTTATATTACAAGCTGCTCCGAAACTGGGAAAATGTCCAACGCCGCCCTTTTATGACACAAAAAGAAAGCATCTCACCCCCGAAATAAACTGTAGAAAGGCATTTTGTGTTTTTCGGCATAATGAAACAAACAACAAACAAAAAAAAGGTTTATTTTGAAAATCTGATGTTAAATTCCAGTTTTAGTATTTCAATGCAACAAATGAAGCATCAGAGTGACACTCTAACTAAACCTGACGGGATTCCATACAGCTAAAGAAACAGAGCAGGAAGTGAAAAATAAATTAACTCTTTTATTTACATAAAAAGTGGATCTAATGGTGACAGAAACACACAAGAAAACAAAATGCCAATTAATCTATAAACTGGACTGTTTTGTTGCCATTTTTTCCATTGATTCATTAGCTGTGGTGGCCATCTTGAAATCAGTTGATATTTAGTTAGTAAGTAAAACTTTATTTATTTAACACCTTTCAATATTAAAATCACATAATGCTTCACATTAAAACACCATATGATATATAAAACCAAGTTTAAAAAGGTGGCGATTTTAGCCACTTTTTAAAAGTGATCGCCGAGTCAACAGACCTCTGGCTGAGAGGAAGTGAGTTCCAGAGGGGAGGAGCCACAAACATCCCAGATTTTGGCTCCGTATCTCTAAAATTAACAGGCTTTTTTAACCATTGATAAACTGTGACGGCCATATTGACAGGATTGACTATAAAGTCATCTGTCAATCGCTCTCTGCTAAAAGTCAGACGAGCTTTGGGAAACGTCTACTCTCTCAGGATGCAAACCAGCTTGCTAGCATGACATGTACACACACGAAGGCTCACAGGGGAGTAAAACAGACAGTTCAGGGGAGTAAAGAAAAGTTTGAACTGAACAATATCAATGAAATAAAGAAGGAAAACATAGAACAAAGGATGTATTCAAGAGAAAATCCAACAAACAAAACAGAAAACTCCACTCAAGTGCAAACAAGCTCAATGATGGCATTAAGATAAATGAACCAGGCAAACCAAAAACAAGCTAATGCAGCTCTCTCTTAGTGAGCGCCCAGCTAACCAAATGCTGCCCAACCTCATCAACTCCCTGTCAAATCTAAAGAACTTCACAAGCATTGCAGAGATACTAAATAACTCCCTCTTACACAACTCTATCTATTCACTTTTGTTTTGTATAAACATGCTGCATTTTTGCCAACTTCCTTCCCACAAAGACAAAAATGCCTCAGAATGTTCAGAGGTCATCGTGGCCTTTTTACTCTGATCTCGAAGTTCACCTCGACCAACTGAGGCACAACTGACAGCGTGTGCTTCATCTATGGGGGGGTCCTAGCAGAGCTGGGTGGTATGGCAAAATATTCATATCATGGTTTTTTGCTAAACGGGCTAAACGGTATTTTAGCCCATTTTACTGTCATGTGCACAGTACCACGTTTTTGTTGCACAGCCTCTTCAAAATATGATTGCCAATAGGGGGTAGTAATTACATTAAGTTGCTAGTATTAGCGCTGCCGGCTACCACAGTTGTTCGGTCTAAGTCCGACCTTTTGAAGCCGAAGAAATTCCATACTACACACGTGGGTCCTCTTTTTGGTATAAGTTGTTCTGCGTCAGTAATCTGTGAGTTGCTGTTACAGCGCCCTACCTAACAGCCATTCTTCATTCAAAACTTTATTTTTCACATGTGGTCTTAGCGTGTAGCACTGAAATTAGTCACCGCGGAAACACGTTCCCACAGCGGTATGTCATATATTCTTATCAAAACCAAAATAAACACCGGTTTTTGGTACAAATCGGTATACTGCCCAGCCCTAGGTCCTAGTATGTGCAGGGGAGGTCGATGAGGTGCTGTTGATGATATTAGCATCTACACCTTCTATTTAGGGCAAATACATGCCAAGACAAACTAATAACATTGACGCTGGACATAAAAAACACAGAACTCCCATTTGTAATCGCGTTGACCTCGACACAAATGATGAAACATAAACTTGTTATATCATTCATCCTTTTTAAGATGCATAAAAGCCTCTTGCACCTATTTAACCAAATCTGATATGTCAAAAACTGTTTATGTACAGTTGGATTGATCAATATGAAAGACTTTCTTTAGTGCAGCTGAACAACACAGTTGTTATAAATGATGACACATCGATGGTTCAGCAGGAGACTCCCAGATTCTTGGATTTGATGATGCAACAAAGATCCAGGAACAAATCCATCGCACGTTTACACAAACAGAGATGCACATGTCTGATTTTAATGGAAATATTGGGTTAGGGTTAGTGTAAGGGTTGACGGGTTGCCAATCACTGGATTAAGAAGTGATGGTTCTTGTCTGGAACTTTGCTGATGAGTGTTACTAGATCATGTCTGGAGAAGTAGGTGTGATGATATGGTAGATGAGTCAGATCTCAAAAGAAGAGTTTGGAAAACATGATGGTTTAATCATTCCAGTCATGATCTTTGATCTCTATCGGTTAAATGTTTTAGATGCTTCTCTGCTCCACCACACCTGATCTGAATCAGTAGGTACTCAACAGGTTTCTGCAGGACATGTAGATTCAACAAGTAGATTCTCAATCATCCAGGATGTCAATTCAAAACATTTTTTAAAAATAGTCAACCGGACATCTTTTTTGTCTCTTGAAAACGTTTCATCCAAAAGGCGTCTTCAGTTCTAATCCTGGTTCTGGAGTTATAAACTGCAGTATGCAATAACGTTGACATACCCGACCCATCTTTGAATCCTTAAGAAGCATTTTGGATGAAACATTTTCAAAACATGAAAAAGAAGTCCAGTTGCTCTTTTAAAAACTTATTTTGGAGAAGGCAAACAGTTGTGGCCATCTAGCACCAGGACTGGACCCAAACAGCAAAAGGACTGGACACCACTGGTCAAGGGTTTTACTTGTTGTCTGGTCCTTTTGTAGATGTGGGACTCACAGGGACCGCGTAAGATGAAAGATACAGTAGTTCTGCAGTAAATAATTAACAGTCCCAAAGTGCTACATCACATTGGCAGGTGGCTGTATCATAATGCAGAAGCAGCCCGTCCTCCAATTGGGAGGTCAGGATTCATTTCCGGGTCCCAACAGGCTACGTGTCGAAGTATCCTCAAGTCTCCGGGCGTCGTACAAAATAGCTGCCCTCTGCTCCTCAAAGATGAGGACGGGTCAAGTGCAGAGAACTAATTTCCCCAAAAGGGATCAACAAAGAATATGTTATTATTATTATTAGGGGTGTCAAATTATCACGTTAGTTGCGATTAATTAATTACAGCCATATTTGGTGCGTTATATTCCTTAATCGCATTAATCTAATTTTTTATCTATATTTACAGTTTCTGCTTTTGAGTTGCTTTTAAATAAAATCCTTTTTTAGTATTTCGGCTTCTTGTGCTGGAGTTGTACAAAGGGATTAATCCAGTGCTTAATTTGTAAATCAAAAGTTACTGGAACGCAAATAGCGCTATGAGACCAGAATTCACTGACTGATACCGGAACGCACACATAGACATGTATGAACGCACACACATACACAACCGTCGGACCAGACCAAGCGCTGTGCGCCGGCGCACAGATAATGATAAACCCAGAAGAAGTAAGTTATACTGCCTTTTTGGTATTTTGATGCCGCTGTTATTTAACCCAACTCGCGCCGTTAACGGATCCTAGCAAACAGTTACCGGAACACACCCTTTCAAAATAAGACAGTTCCCGGATCTTGTTCCGACTCAAATTAAGCCCTGGATTAATCACTCTTAGGTGGACATCTATTGGCTGCTGATTGACTTCCAGTGACGGCAAGGTGAGCAAAAGCGGTTAGTTGCAGAGCGGAGAAGTGACAATGGAGGAGCATATGAGAGTTGTCGGTCACATGAATGGAAAATTTACTTTTCAAAAACGTCCCGACGGAACCATGGGTAAAAATAGTGTTTTTCTTAGCTATTATTAAATGAGATTAAAAATAAGATTAATTAATTACTTCTCAAAATTAATTAATCTCATCCAATTTTTAATCTCATGACAGCACTAATTATTATTACTATAGAAGTACAACATGCAAACAGCTGGACTTCACGTGTTCATCACCATCCCCACACAAGCATACCCCAGTCCCTGTTTTATGTCCTGTATTTGTAAAGCACTTTTCTAGTCGTTCACTCAAAGCACTTTAACACTACAAGTTTTACATTCACCCATTCACACAACCCGATATGTAAATCAGGGGCAACAGCATCTTGCCCAAAGACTCTTTGACATGTGGTGGTGGAAGCCGGGATCGATCTTCCAACCTTCTGCTCCACCCGCCCGCACAGCTGTTTGGACTGCACATTTTATTAATGAAAATAATTAAATATCTAACACCAGTATGTTGATTCTTTTTATCTGAAAAAAGATGACATCACCTAAAAATGACTGACCCTATCAGAGAACACATGACAAAGCAAAGTGTGTGCAGGGTTCTAAAGACATTTAGAGAAAACAAGGAATAGATATGAATCTACAGCAGACATTAGTGACTCATACAGGAGATCACAAGTTAACCCAGAACATCATCTACAGCCCTGAAGGTTCATGATTTAACAATATGAAAGAGAAACTGCCATTTCAGAGTTTCTAGTCAAGAATGAGAATTATTATTGTTATAATATTAAAGGGACATAAAGCAAGATTTGTGAAAAACTACACATGCATTTCCAGTTTATTCAATGCTAATGGGTCATGAAGCATTAAAAACCCAAAATAACGAGGCCATCCGCATATATGTCTGTTGCCTTGGAAACGCTGTGTGCCACATAATGCGCTGCAGTTCGACGTCCGAATTTCCCGCGCAGTTGTAGGGATGTGACGTAAATTGACGCTGCATGCGCGTTGCCGACAGCTCTTGAACAGGAAGTACATGGCCGCCGTGGACTTGGATTCAAACAAACTGAAGGTATACTTATGGATGTTTCTGCAGCCAGCAAACGACCTGCATCCACTCTCACCCCCCAAAAAAGTGGCACCACGAAGAAAAAAAAGACTTTATCAGCGGCATCTCGTGAGTCTAAAAAAAAACATGACCGAAGCCGGGCAGGCACCCGCATAAATATTGGATATGCGTTTGGTTCATGGAGGGAACTTCAGCTGCATTTGGGAGTGAAAACGGATGCTGACATGGCTCATTTCCTTGTGACCAGGTGAGAAAACATTATAGGTCGTGTTTAGAGCCTGATACAGTATGAAAATGATGAGATCAAATCAAATAACAGAGTGGAGAGACCTGACGTGAAGTATGTTAGCCTCCCCGGTGCAGTGCTGTGAAGACGAACAGTCTGTAAAGTGTCTGTGCGCGCTCCCGTGCCGGCTTGGCTGGTGGCTGCAGTTAGCCACAGCGCCTGTCGCGGCAGCACTGAGTCAGATTTTGTAAAGCTGCCTCAAGTTCCTTTAAATTTCCCCCAAGATAAATACGCTATGTTTCTGTCTCTTTTCTTCCACAGTCAGTAAACCTTCATAACCAATCGTGTTACAGCAAGTTCAATCCAAGAAGGATCGAGCAGCGGTGAGAGACGCAGGAGGCCACGCCCCCTCCAGGTCTCTGTTAGCATGTGAAAGGGGAATATTTGGCTTACAAAATGAAAAAATGATTGAAGTGGCTTTACATCTCTTGATTCTAAATTAATCTTTTTCCTGTCAAAGGGATTCAATTAAAGCCCAAATGATCTTATTTAATGTTATTGAACTACACAGATCAGTAACTATAGGTCAACTGAGGTTATCTGGTTGTTTAATTTCTAGGATTTCTGCTCAGTTTTTAAAACCCAAACTACACAAACGTTTACTGTAGCTGAAGGTTTTTGGACCATTTTCAACCTGATACGTGCAAAAAAAAAAAAACCTTGTAAAACATCCACAATGTGCATGAAAGTTTTTAAACCACAAGTTATTCAATGAGTTTATGTTTGTATTTTTCAGTAACGGATTTCCTATTACACCAGATTGGCTTTGTTTGTGCACCTTGTTGGAGATATAAAGGTTTGAAAGCCAAATAGTTTCATACAAAGGGTATTTCCCAATGAAAAACCCTGGGCTCAAGTCATCTTTCATCTCACCTGTGCTGACAGATACACAGGTAGAGGATTTTATGGGGAAACATGCACCACAGCTCGCAAATACCACACAGGAAGTGTAGTTTTAGTTGTGTGTGTGGGAGAGAAACAAACAGTGAGTTTCAGCTGCTTATTGAAGCTTCATGGGTTTTATTCTACTTCAGGGCCAAACCCACATTATTAGCAACCTAATGATTGTTCCTGCTTCAAACAGTGACATGATATCTGAAGTATTTACAAGGAATTGGGGTCAAAAAAATCAAAAGAGAAGGTAAAAAACCAGAAGAGGAAAAGGGAGGAATGGAAATGAAGTATTTCAGAGTGTAAACTGAGACGAACCGCATGATCAAGCCACCGTCAAACAAGTTCCTCCTTCTCTCAGTCCAGATTTCCCAGTCATCTCTTTCTCACATTTCAAAACAGAGTCAGAATGTTTCTAACAGGCTTGTTTAATCCACCTCGGATTCACGTCATCAACAATGTGAATTCCAGAACAGTCTACAGTATCCTGAGACTTTTAAACCTTGTTTATTTTACTACCTGTTATGATATTCCACTGTATTAGCAAAGTGATAGAAATCTAAGAAAACGGATAAAGTTTACAGCAAAAGACTCTAAGGCTACGTTCAGACTGCAGGCTGAAGTGACCGAATCTGATTTTTTCAAATGTGACCCAGGCCACTTCAGAATGTGGTCCTAAATCTGATACGTACCCGATCTGTTGGCATGTGACTTCAGTCTGAACCGCCAAGTCGCTTCCATCCGACCTGTACGTCATCAGTACAAGACATAAGTTACTATTCTGCGTCGAGGACACGGGAGAAAAAAGTAAACAACAGTAATGCCAGACGATGCAGAGAACAGTCATTGGCGAGAAACCGAGGTGTCTGAGTTAATTAATATTTGGGCAGACAGCTCTGTTCAGGTCAAACTTGAAGGGTGTTATCGGAACCTTGCGGTTCTTGAAAACGTTTCCAAAACAATAGCAGAGCGCGGGTTTAAGTCATCTGATTCCAACCTGGCTCCAATGCGAAAGAAAAATAACAAGTCTCCGAGCTAAATATGTGTGTGGTGTCACTGATCCTTCTACTGCGCATGCGTGACACATTCAAGACACGTTCCGTTCAGACAACAAGTCACATTCAGTGACAGGATCTGACATTAGTAACTGAACGACAGATTTCTCTTTGACTTTTGGTCTCTTTTCTCTCCTTTTATTCTGATCTAGCTGTTTATCGTTGAAGAGGTCCTTCCATTAAAAACGTTTTTTCTGAGGTTTCTGTTGAATATTTTAGCTCCACAGGTGTTCTTACCTTCATAGTGGGTGTGAAAACAGGTCAATAACTTCTCTTTCAGTTTTTATCTCTCAAACTACGCAGGTGGCGATAAAACCCGAGTTCTCCCGAGTCTGAACGGCCTGTATCTGTTACATCACAACTCCTTTGTTTGTTAGTATTCATCAGCTCCCGCAGTTGAAACCACGCCTAGCATGCTGCTGGCTAAAAGCTGTAAGACGTAGCAAACAGGAAGACACGACGTCTGACGTTGCCATGCACAGCGGGGCAGGAAACAGTATTCTTTGCTCTCATAGGCTAGTTTGTTAGCCAATCAGAGTCCAGCAAAATCGAATAATGAATATGAACGAGCTGCTGAAGAAGCAGCCGAAGCATCCTGATGGAAGGAACCAGAGCCACCCAAATTTTAACGCAGACAGATAGAAAGGTCTGTTAATCAGTGTTTCCTGACGTTTTTTAGATATTAAATGTTTTATATTACTGGTTAATACTTAAGAAATAACCACAAAGTCCTAAAATTTGTATGAAATGGCCTCTCTCTCACTCATTACTAACTTCGAAAGGCAACATGTTTTTTTTTAAAGGGGGCGGGGGGTTGTGGAATGTTCTATAGCACCTGTGGGAGGGGGAGACAAGTCTCACCAAGCTTCAGAGAAGAGGGAAAACTTTTTACCTTTTAATTTATTTAAAAAAGCTCCACAAAAGAATTTCAGCATCAGTTTCAACACAAGACAAACAATGTTTTGCCATAATGTTGTAATTAAACAAGGGAACCAGCGATTGACAGCTTGGAGATTTATTTGGACAGCTGAAAGTAGAAACAATCATCCTAATGCTCTCACTCATCTCCATGGCAACAGAACAACGTCACAGCAGACAAGCATGTTCTCATAACAGCGATGGATCTTCTGCCTCCAAGCTGAGTTTCTCTGACACTTTAAGTACATTTGTAACTCTGTCTGACCTGAACTATACACAAAAGCTTCATTGTGTAAAACACACACTTCATTTAAAAAAAAAGTTTTATTCTGATCGGGAGGTCAGGGTTCGATTCCGAGTCCCAGCAGGCTGTGTGTTGAAGTACCCTTGGGCAATATACAGAACCACCTCAGGGCCCACAAATGAAAAACATCCAGTTTTGACCTTTGACCTTGTCCCTCGCAAACAAATTGTAAAAAGGTTTCTGTTTAAGCCTCTTTGGTTATTTGTTTAAAATAAAATGGCTAGACACCAAAGCTGAACTAGCAAGTTGCTAATTTAACAAGCAAAATAACATTCACCAACATCACCAAACAATAAATGTTATTGGCAGAAAAAAAGATTCAAATATTGCTTTGTCAGCATCCAAAGTAGAAGCTCGTGCAGAAAACTCTCCAACAAGTCTGAATGTTTTACATCATATCGTTAGCTAAAGTCACATTTTCGAGATTTTGATCACTCAGTAATTTTACATGCACATCTAAATCAAGCTTTTGGCAGAAATTAAACTAATAGATTAACCCTGCGTTGAGAACTCAGTCCGAGTTTATATATCACTCTGATAAGAGAATTATTGAAAAAAGTGCTCAAACCACCGCTCCAGTAGGGGGCGACATGCGACCCTTCGTGTGGTTTTACTTCTGGTTCGCGTCACACAAAGTACCACCAAGTGAAGCAAATGGGGCGACAAAAGGACAGCAACAACCCTGCAGCACTGTAAATTTGTTACATACTGTATTATTTGATGTTATTACACATCAGATGCATACAGAGTCTTGTGGCGATAAGTCATTTCCTGAAGGGGCGGGGCTTAGCTCCAGAGAGTTCTGCTTCTCAAAAGGGCTGTTTACATGCAGATAAATTCAAATTTCCAATCACATTATTTGGGTAGTTTAGTCGGACTTTTCAAAGTCAAGCTAAGGTGTGTACATGCATTTCAAAAGTCTGATTTCAGTCGGACTAAAGCAATAATGTTTCCTTCTGTATGTAAACGTAGTAAACCGTGATCTGGATCTCATGAGCAAAAATGAGAGAAAATCAGACAATGTCGCATGTTTTATCTATCAAAGATGTAACAAAGACAATTAGAAACATTTTAACTTTAAAAACATATTTTATAACTTCCTATAACTGCTTAGATTTCTTTGCCTTACACATACACAACAGCTGCAGAGCAACTATATTTGACAGTAAGATAAAGACGTGTGTGTCTAATCTTATCTGCGGGTTCTGAAAACACCTGATTACCACAACCCCTTCACTTCCAGTATACAGCAGCTCTCAGAGACTCATCTGCAGCATTTAACTCGATCCAAAACACAAAGTTTGGGTTGGACTTCAGTCCTAATGTGTTAAAAAAGCCCAGACCACCCAGAGAACTAATCAGTCACACACATCTATCCATTCAACCTTCGCATATGCAACACAAAACAACAGGGAGGTGGGACGGGGGTGGAGCAGCTTTCTGTCATTAAATGGTCTTTACTATCAATCAAACAAGAAACTACATTTTTTAACTTTAGCTTTTCAGAGATTTAGTGAAAATACTGTGAAATTAAGTCTGTTTCAACAGAAAGTAATTAAATAATAATATTTTTAGTTTATTATGTGAACTGTGGGTTTGACGTTCCGTATCCTACTACTCAGATAAAAGGCTGATTAAAATACTTATTGCGAAACTAATATATAAAATAATAGGCATCTTTCTAATAAACCATTAATTAAATGTGATAATGGAGAATGAATAACTCATTCTGTATTTATTATAAAACTGAGCAGAGTTTTAATACAAGGAATTACAGATGAAGAAACATGTCAGCAAAAAAAAATCAAGTCAAATTTCATTTAATGTGTTTTTCACGTGAACGTGTTTCTCATGTGCAAACGAAGTTTAACTTTTTTTTTTCTCTTCTGTTAATTTAACATGTTCTCACAATGATGATATGATGAGTCTTTCTGTGACAATATTTCACGTTTTAATGATTTTTGATAACCGGATGATTCGACGTTTGAGCCGTAATAATAATAAGTGAAATAGAGTTGTGATTGCTGTTAGCAATAGCTGTGGGTAAATCTGATGTCTTTCAATATACAATATATAAAATACTGGATATCTTCAGAATTGATCGTTGAAACGGTTCCATAAATAAAAGGAATCAGAAATTGTTAAAATATCAGATATTATTCCACATAAAACTAGAAAATCCCTCACAGATCTCAGATCTCCACCGGACACCTCAGTTTCCTCCATATTGTGATTTACACCAAAATAACAGTCTCAACTTTTCATGTATCGACATTCTCAGATTCATTGACCATGAAATCATCTTCAGCAACTGGATTTATATTGATTCATTATTAGTTCAGCAGTTATTCAGTAATGGTGGTTTTCTTCTGGATCGAGCTCCAGAGAATTTGAAGGAACATTAAATCCGTTAACACACGTCTGATTCCAGAGTCTTGACTATCTGTTGGTGTTTGTTGAAGGTTTATATAATCATTTGTTCTTGTAGTGATAAAAAATGTGAAGGTTCCCAATTGTTCCCTTTCTGGATCAAAGTATCTGGAATTAACGATTCAGATCAGTCCTTGATCAAGATCAATCCTTGATCCAGATCAGTCCTTGATCCAGATCAATCCTTGATTCAGATCAGTCTTCGATTCAGAACAGTCCTTGATCCAGATCAATCCTTGATTCAGATCAGTCCTTGATCAAGATCAATCCTTGATCCAGATCAGTCCTTGATCCAGATCAATCCTTGATTCAGATCAGTCTTCGATTCAGAACAGTCCTTGATCCAGATCAATCCTTGATCCAGATCAGTCCTTGATCCAGATCAATCCTTGATTCAGATCAGTCCTTAATCCAGATCAATCCTTGATTCAGATCAGTCTTCGATTCAGAACAGTCCTTGATCCAGATCAATCCTTGATTCAGATCAGTCCTTGATCAAGATCAATCCTTGATCCAGATCAGTCCTTGATCCAGATCAATCCTTGATTCAGATCAGTCTTCGATTCAGAACAGTCCTTGATCCAGATCAATCCTTGATCCAGATCAGTCCTTGATCCAGATCAATCCTTGATTCAGATCAGTCCTTAATCCAGATCAGTCCTTGATCCAGATCAATCCTTGATCCAGATCAATCCTTGATTCAGATCAATTCTTGATCCAGATCAGTCCTTGATTCAGATCAGCCCTTAACCCAGATCAGTCCTTGATCCAGATCAATTCTTGATCCAGATCAGTCCTTGATTCAGATCAGTCCTTAATCCAGATCAGTCCTTGATCCAAATCAATTCTTGATCCAGATCAGTCCTTGATTCAGATCAGTCCTTAATCCAGATCAATTCTTGATCCAGATCAGTCCTTGATCCAGATCAATCTTTGATTCAGATCAGTCCTTGATCCAGATCAATCTTTGATTCAGATCAGTCTTTGATCCAGATCAATCCTTGATCCAGATCAATCCTTGATCCAGATCAGTCCTTGATCCAGATCAATTCTTGATCCAGATCAATCCTTGATCCAGATCAATCTTTGGTGTAGAACCTATTGTGAACTCACCTGTATTTTTTTTAACAAACACCTGGACCATTTATAGTTACATGCAGATACGATGAAAACAACTCTATCTCACAATAATGAAGAATAGTTAAAACATCCCTGGATCCAGACGGTAATCCAGATCACCCCCAAAATCTGCTTACTTCTTCTTTGGACCATTTCTGATCTTTTCTAAAAATTTCATTAAAATCCATTCATCCATCCAAGTTTGTGACTTATCTTGCTAACAGAGAAACTAGCCAACGCTGATAAAAATAACCTCCTGGCGAAGGTGATACATGGGAAAATATAAACTTTTAGTTATTGTTTCATATGAAAAACAGAAAATACTTAAAATATCAGATACCGAAGCTCAGACATCTGAGTGTCAGTGAATGCAGCACGTCGTATTAAACCTCCAGTCATACTTTTACATGAATATTGAAAGCCTATGAAAAATAATAGATATTGATAATCATATATAGTGATTAATTAAAATGTGCTTTGACAGTTTTTGGATTTTGTCTTGCTTTATGGTAGCCATTTAAATTATGATTCATAAGTATGTAAAAAACTACAATTTTTTAAGGTTACGTGTCATTTACATGTGCTGCCCTTTTCCAAATCTGTGCCCCTACCTGCCCCCCCCCCCCACAAAGACGCCCCTGTTATTGACACTCATGTCAGCTGATGATGAAACATAAGCAAAACAGATTAAAACAACACGTGTCTCTCCTCATCAGAGGTGTCAAAAGTAGAAGTAGAAAGTAAAAGAAGCACAAATCCTGCAGAAATCCTTCCATGTTTTTGGATCTGCCTGTACATCTAGAACAGGTGTTTTCACCAACTAGCTCATCTACCTGGTAAAGGAGCTGTGCTAATTGAATTCAGCTGGTTTAATGATAGTTGGAATAGCTCCTGGACTGGATTTTTACTTTCTACTTCTACTTCTGACACCTCTGCTCCTCATATCCTAAATATTGATCATGTGGGCGGGGCTTCTCGCTGCTGTTGCCTGAACCCGGGCCCACTCAGATCCAGAGGTTTTAAAGAAGTCATACACAAAGTTTGGCACAAAGACAATGACCGCGTATGTGAAGTTCATTCATATCAAAATATCTAAAAAATGGTTTTAAACTTCTTAGGAGATCTTTAAATAGTGGAGGAAATGAGAAGAACGAATTTCAGATTAAAAGCACCACAGCGAGGACCTGTGCGTAAAATCCTGCTCTATGGGATGGAAACACGTGATCCACGCAACAAGGTCTAACAAGGTTTAACTGTTTACATCAAAATCTCCGTTTGACCTGATATGGTCAGGTGTTGATTCACAGAAGAAGCTTTTTGTTGCAATCATCTTCAGCCAAAAGCACGCGCTCGGATAAATAAAGCATCCGGAGAAGCACTTCACCTGCAGGAGAGGACTGATAAACAAAAAGAGACTTACTCCGAGCGCAGATCTCACCACAAAGAGCCCCGTCAGCACGCAAATCCTGCCAGACACATAAATATTTTTTCTTTAGTGGGATTGATCCAAGTACTTTCAGGGATATAAAGAGCGCAGGAACTGCGCTCGTGCAGACGCGCGTGAAGCGGCGGAGGCTTGCAGACTTTAGGAAACAAGAGAAACTCTTACAAGAACTTCATTCTGGGTTTATCCGCCTGGCCGATCCGCAGGTCCCAGCTTGGAGTCCCTTCTCTTCACTAGCAAGGGTCCTCAGACACACTCATCGACTGCTCCAAAAAAGGGGGGAAGAAAAAAAGAAACTTCCCCGGTCCTCTAACCGGGGACAGAGAGAAAGTAGTTCCACCGCTGGACGTAACTCCAGCTCACACACAGGGTGACAGCTGCGGGGCTCCAGCACACACACACACGGCAGAACTGGCCTTTAATGGGGGGATTCTGTCACAACAAAGAGAACTCACCGAAGTCTGGACCCCGCTGCGCTCTCAGAGCTGCTGCGCTCCCACACAGCAGCGCAAAGTTGCCAGGCAGAGGAGGGGCCAGTGCGTACAGACACACAGCTCCAGAACTGCAAACCAATCCAACAGCTGCGCCGTCCTGGTTCAGGAGACGCTGGTCTCATGAATCCTGAAGCTTCTTGTCAAGGCCTTTCAAACAAAAAAACACGTTCAATCACCTATTAGAGAAAATGCCACGTGCGTTGATTGTATGCAGATCACAAGCTTCAAAATGATCACACACGCACTTTGTTTCAGTGTGATTTTGTATCTCAGAACATCTGGATGAAACCGCTACTTTTTTTTTTAATCTGTAGGCCTCCTGATTTATTTGATACTATCAGACGCAATGACTTTCATTTAAAATAAAAATCCAAACTTGAGTTTAAAACTGACACGAGACTTAGCAGTTTCATCTCAGTGCAGGTGAAATCAAAGAGCAACCTTCTCTTGATGCTACATCAGTCACGTGGTCACAATTAGAACAAGTATCTGCATGTGCGAATGTCAGATTCACTAGGTGAGGCAGTTTTTTATTTTTTGGGGGGGGGGGGGGGGGGGG